>JAABOM020057776.1:0-14721 GCA_011800125.2 Solanum clarkiae
CTTCTATATATATATATATATATATATTTTTTTTTTTTTCGAAGTAGGTTGGCTACGGCGGACTTGGTTTTGCCCAGCGTTCGAGTTTCGCTTAGACGGTGTTATGATGTGACTGGTGCCCCATGCTATATATGATATGTGACTGTAGTGGTCTTCCCTGGCTCACCTGACCATGTTCATGATGTGTGATGGAGATTCGAGTTAAACTTCTGGTATGATGCTGTGGTATGGCGCTATGCTGGAGGTCGCCATCGTTTTTCCCATTCTACATGCATGACTTTCATGTGTTTAAAAAAAAACAAAGCTTTTTATTCAATATTTGCTACAGGTTTAATTTATGCATATTTACCCATTTTCTTCGGCTTATGAGTTCTATCTGTTTTATGTACTTCCTGCTTTACATATTCGGTACGTCTTTCGAACTGACCCCTTCCTTCGGGGGGCTGCGTTCATGTCCGCAGGTACCGACGAGCAGCTGCGAGACCCTCTTTCCTAGGACTTCTAGTTCCAGCCGCAGTGCCCCTTTGTTTCAGGAGCCAGCTTTTGGTAGCCTCTTGTGTTCCCATGTTTTGTAAATATGTTAGTATATGCGTACTGTTCAGCAGTTGTGTCCAGAGGTCTATGGATACTAGTGGGTTGCGAGCATATGAGAGATATTTGAATACACGGTTTGTCATATGATTTTGGGTACTTGATCAGGCGGCGAGACCGATCCCAGGTGAATGGAATAATGAGAGTTATGGGGTTCACTCATGATTACCCTCTGATGTGCTATCAAAATACAACACATTAGATGCCTAAAATCTGGATTTTGTGTATTCTTAATGTGACTTTCATGGTTTTTATGTGTTTTTCTATTTGGTTTTACAGAAAATATAGGTTGTCTTGATTTTGGAGAAAAGTTACAGATTTTGTTGATTTTCAGGACCTACGAACCCTATTACGAGTGGTAGCCCAAGCTACGAGTCAGAGAGGCAGTCTCGTATCAACTAACAGTGTTCAAAAACAAAATTTAAAAATTTGAAGTTCTTCCATATAAGCTCAAGGTATGAGTCGTAGTCTCTTCTATGACTCGTAAAGGGTGACCTCGTAGTAATCGACAATATTGATCAAAATTAGACCAAGAAATGCAAGAGTGGACTACGAGAAGGCACTATGAGTCATAGATCAGACTATGACTCATAGAGATGTATCGTATCAGTGAAGTCTAAAATATCAAGTATTTAAAACGAAAGCCCGACTACAACACGTAGGGTACCCTATGAGTCGTAACTGCGTGCCGTAGCAGACGCCAACCAAATTTTCTAATTATTTTAAGGACCGTCTTATAAATACTATAACTAGTATATTTTAGGGTTTTAGGAGAAGCTTTAATTCATTTTTCAACATTGTACACATATTTTAGAGAGGTTTTAGAGTAGAATTTTAGGGTTTATCTTTGGAGATTCAAATTGGGAGATGAGATTCACTTGTGGATTAATTTCATCATTCAAGCTTGTGATTCTAATTATGAAATGGGTTTCAGTGTCCTTCAATTTTCTTGGGTTAGAAATCTACCATGTCTTCTTTATTCATTGCTGATTTGTTTGCCTAAACCATGAGTGGCTAAACCCATAACATGGGGTTATATGAACCATGAGTAGCTAACTTAGAAAACCTGGATTGTTTGCACTTATTGAGTTGGGTATTTGCATGTATTATCCATTTTTCTTCATTTTCCGTGTTGTTTAATGGTGACCAACATTGAACCCCACCTAGTGTCATGATCCCGACCAAGGTAGTGATGAATAGGAAAAGGAAATGGAGTACAAAATTTGATCAATTTCTTCTCATCCAATCAACCAAACCTCGACAAGGAGAGGTTGACTAGGGCAATGGGTATGATAGTCGGCTAAGTGCCATAGTGAAAGTCGACCTTTATCTTCGGAAGAGGGCTGAAGAACCTAAGTTATCATCTTGCATGCAATATCCCAATTGAGGTTGTGTTATTCGGGGTATTTAAGTTAGTGAATCATGGGGAACACAATATCCCAAGTTGATCTCCAATTTGACTGTCTCTCTGTTATCTTAGTTTAGTTTAATTTTATATCAATCATTGAAAATCCCCATCCTTGAGAGTTGAGTTATTTGATATTTGAATTGATTATTGGTGAATCAAAGTGGCAAAGCCCCGTATTCCCTTCAGATTTGACCCTAACCTCGGTTAGGTTTTATATTTCAAAACAATCACTTTGTTCTACAAGTGAGATGTACTATTTGAGTGTGATTAAAAGTAATGGCGCTATTGCCGGGGAATGGGGGCGATGCTTTAATTTGATTTCACTAATAGTTAATACAAGTATTGATTTCTTAATTCTCTTGTATTTTAATTTTGTTTTTATTTTTGTTGTTTAGTTCCTTTTGTAGGTTATACTAGGTGTATGCCTACTACAATGAGCCAAGGCGGACCCTTAGTTCTAATCAATCTTGAGATCCAGCATGTTGAAAAGAAAATGGCCCAAGCAAATGTGAATATTGCAAATGATGAAGCCATGGACCGAAATGATGATGATGTGGGTAGAGAAGATAATCCAGTACCAAGGGAACATAGGCCACAACTCAAGGGTTTCAATGAGAATGCCTATGGACTGAACCAATATTGGTTGAATCCCATGGCCATGGACGTCACAGGTGCTATTGTATTGCCACCATTACCAGTCGACAATAAGTTCACAGTGTTAAGTGGATTACTCCAAATGCTTCAGATCCGTGGTTTGTTTATGGGATTACCTTTTGAGGATCCTCATAGTCATCTGCACAATGTGGATTTTGTATGTAAGAGTGTGATGGGTACTCAGAATCTTTCTTTGGATGCTAGTAGATTACGTATGTTTCCTCTATCTCTTACCAGTAGTGTAACGGTTTGGCTATCAGAACTCCCACAGAGTTCAATCACCAGTTCGGTAGAATTGAAATGAGCCTTTTTAGAGAGATACTTTCTAAGGTCTAAGAAGCTCAAACTTAAGGATCAAATCAATGACTTTGAGCAATTGTCGAGTGATTCCATTAGCACCACATGCGAGAGGTTTACCAAGTTCTTGAGAATGGTTCCGGACCATAACATCGTGGTTGATGCCTTAGTAGAGATTTTCTATCAAGTTCTTGATGAGAATAGTCAAACTTATGCCAATACCATCATGGGAGGCATGTTCTCAGATCAACTGTTCACAAGGATAGCAGAAAGAATGGAGCAAGTTGTCAAGACCAATAGAGCATACGACAAAAGGAGAGAGCTTCTAAAAGGATCTCGTGTGCTGTGAATGTTAGTTTAGAGTAAGATAGGATCTACGATGAGATCATGCAACAACTAGCTCAACTACACACAAGTATGGACTTGGTGGTTAAACAAAATCCTGAGAGAGTTAATACGGTGGTCCACCAACTTCTTAGAGCACCCATGTATGAGGAACACTATTATGATGAAGATGCTTGCTTTGTTAGAGATCAAGTGGTGGGTGATTGGAACAACGCCCAAGGGTTAATTCAGACTATTAGTGTCAAGGCTCTGGAAATCAAGGTCGGAACTATAATCGAGAGAGTGCATATAGAGATAACTGTAGTGGTTATTTTGAGAGAGATAAGGTGCCAGAAGCTGACTGGGGTAGAAGACATGGGTTTAGAAATGGTCCTTATGTGCCTTCTCATAATCGTGATGCGTGTTCTAGCAATTCAAAGATAGAAGAGATGTTTGATAAGTTATTCAAGAAAACAAAACCAAGATGAGACTCTAACGGGAATGAAGTTTGACAATTCTAGTATCAACTAAAAGATAAAGTCTTATTTAGTGGACATCAAGCAAGTAGAGCAAAAATTCGTTCAAGTGTATATTCAGTTAACCAACACCAAAAGGGTACTCTACCAAGTAATAAAGTTCAAAATACTAAGAACGAGGGACATTGCGTGGCAGTTATGACACGGAGTGGAAAGAGTACAATTGACCCTCCAATGCCGATGGTTGATGATGAGGTTTGTGAAAAGAGTGTTGATGACTAAGTTGAGGTTAAAGAAGAAAGTTTGGCCAATTATGGGGTATGTGGTGCAGTGGTGAAGGAGCAAGAAAAGAGTAAGACTATCCCAAGACCTCCTCCTCCTTTTCACCAAAGGCTCAAATAAAATGAGGAGGATGGTAAGTTCAAACACTTCCTCTCCATGTTGAAACAATTGTCCATCAATATTCCACTTATTGAAGCATTAGAGAAAATGCTTGGGTATGCTAAATATATGAAGGATTTGGTGACGAAAAAGTGCACCATGAGCCAAGAGATTTTCGTAAGAGCTCCAACATTGTAGTGCCATCACCACCAAATTTTTAATCCAGAAAGGGGAAGACCCCGGTGCATTTACCATTCCTTGTACCACCGAGATGTTGAGTTTACAAGAGCGTTGTGTGATTTGAGAGCAAGTATCAATTTGATGCCTCTTGCCGTGTTTAAAAAGCTTGATTTGGGTTAACCTACTCTGACAAGAATGAGGTTATAAATGGCAGATAGGACAATCAAGAACTCAGAGGGGATCCTTTATGATGTGTTAGTGTAAGTGGATAAGTTTATATTCCATAGTGATTTTCTAATTCTTGATTGTGAGGTTGATTTTTAAGTCATTATTTTGGGAATACCATTCTTGGCCACAGGGAGAGCCCTGGTGGATATGTACTCTGGGAAATTCAGGTTTAGGATAAATGATGCAGAAGTGATTGTTGATATTCGCTAGTCCATGCAGCACCCTGATGAACTAAAAGTGAAGTATGGGTTGTTGAGGAATTTTGATTACTCAAGATGGCTAAGTTGTGTCGCAACAATAAATCAGACGCTGCTTGGGAGGTAACCCAAGGTACGAGCCCTTATTCTTATTTGATTTTGATTTGGTATTGTACATTAAGGACAACTACATTCTTTTTGGTAGGGTGTGGGTGGCTATGGACTAGGGTGAAGTCTAAGTAGCTTTTAGTCCATAGCTACCACAAATTTTGATCCCGAGGTTTCCTTTCCTGTGTTCTTTTGCCTCTTGGGTATTTTATTTACTGTTGAACCGACATATCTAGGAGTTGTAGATAATATTTGCAATATATGGTTGTTTAACTTATGACATGTATCTTGTTTCTAATGATTTAATAAATATTTTAAAAAATTGGTACTCATGAAAATTTTGTTGATTAGTAGATATTTGTGCATTCATGCATGTTTGAATGGTTTGGCAATGTTTTTTCTGATTAAGTGAAGGTAAGTTGATACTTGAAGTATGATCTATGTGTCTTTGTTGGCTATGTGTGCAATGCCATGTGCATGTGAGCTAATTTTTTGTATTTATGCATTGTGTACTGATTTAGAACTTTCCCTATTACTTTAAGTTGGACTGAAGATTATATGGGTTAGTAAGGGATTTTAGTCCCTTGTTCTTTGATTTAGTCCACTTTTGCCTAAATGACTCACCAAATGAAAGAATTCATCCCTTGTTCCAAATGTTTGAGCCTTACATGTACTATTTCTTTCTTAACACCTGATTAACCTAGCCTTGTTTAGTTAAATACCTTGATATTGACCCTGGTCTATCCTTGAACATTGTGAACTTTGACTTAGGCAAAAAACCTAAGTTGAGGGTGATTACCAGAAGTTGCCTTGGTTTGGGGATTTGATATTGTATACTTCACCGCAGGTTAAAAGCTTAAGTTGAGGGTGGCCTATATTATGGTATAATAGCAAAAATGAGTTGGTGAGTTGGGATTAGAATAAAAAGTAGAAAGTCATGTACCAGGTAAAAGAAAAAGAGAAAAGATGCCTTAGATTGAGTTGAAAGAGCAAAATGAGTTTGAAAATAAGGCACAAGCTGAAAAAATGAAGAAAAAATACCTGAAAAAGCTTGAAAATGAGGGGAAAGGGAGAATAAGTTGAGAATGATTGAGTAGGTGAGGTGAAAGTTTTGAAAAGCATGGTTCAAGATTGGTCCTTAGTAACTAATTATCCAAAATTCCATCCAAAGCCCCATGAGCTTATGTTACAAGCCTATAAAGTCCTAAAGTAATCCTAACTAAATTAGTCAACACTTCGGGTTATGAGTATATGGGAAAGCTTATGATTTTAGTCATCATGCATCAATCTCATTTGTGAGAGTGAGTATGCTTGCACAGTCCCATGATCAATTTTCAAAAGTATTTTGAGTGTTAAGAGGGACTTCTTTTCTGTAAGGGCATTTGTATTGCATGGTTAACATTTGACTTGTTCAGTGAGTGTGAATTAATGATGCTCCTTAACTTGTTGTAGTTAGATTGTCAAATGTATCAATATGCTATGGTTTGCTTGTTAGCTACATGATCTTATTTTGGAAAAAACTTTTTTGGGTACTTCAGTCAAAATTGAGTATGGTATATGCCATTAGGTTAATTACTATGTGTTGCTTTATTATCTATCTAGATTGAGTCGTTGCTTAAGGACAAATAATAATTCTAAGTTGAGGGTGTTGATGTGCTATCAAAATACAACACATTTGATGCCTAAAACCTGAGATTTTGTGTGTTCTTAGTGCGACTTTTATGGTTTTTATGTGTTTTTGTATTTGTTTTTGCAGAAAATACGAATTGGCTTGATTTTGGAAAAAATTTATAGATTTTGCTGATTTTCAGGACCTAAATACCTTACTATGAGTTGTATCCCAAGCTACAAGTCATAGAGGCAGTCTCGTATCAACTAACAGTGTTCAAAACAAAATTTGTAAATTTAAAGTGCAGCTACACGAGCTCAAAGTATGAGTCGTAGTCACTTCTATAGCTCGTAAAGGGTGGCCTCACAGCAATCAATAGTGTTTATCAAAATTGGACTAAGAAATGTAAGAGTAGACTACGAGAAAGCACTAGGAGTCGTAGACCAGACTATGACTCGTAGATGTGTATCATATCAGTGAAGTCTAAAATATCAAGTGCTGACAACGAAAGCCCGAGTATGACTCGTAGGGCACTCTACGAGTCATAACTGTGTGCCGTAGCAGACGCCGACTAGATTTCTTAATTATTTTAAGAACTATTTTATAAACACTACAAATAGTATATTTTAGGGTTTTAAGAGTAGATTTTATTCATTCTTCAACATTGTACACAACATTTAGAGAGGTTTTAGGGTAGAATTTTAGGGTTTATCTTTGGAGATTCAAATTGGGAGATTAGATTCACTTGTAGATTAATTTCATCATTCAAGCTTGTGTTTCTAATTGCAAAGTGGGTTTCATTGTTCTTCAGTTTTCTTGGATAAGAAATCTACCATGTCATCTTTATTCATTATTTATTTGTTTGCCCAAGCCATGAGTGGCTAAACCCATAACTTGGAGTTGTGGGAACCATGGGTAGCTAACTTAGAAAATCTGGATCGTTTGCACTTATTGAGTTGAATATTTGCATGTATTATCCATTTTCCTTCATTTTGCATGTTTTTATTGGTGGCCAATATTGAACCCTGCCTAGTGTCTTGATCTCGACCAAGGTAGTGATGAATAGGAAAAAGGAAATGGATGACATGATTCGATCGATTTCTTCTCATCTAATCAACCAAACCTAGCCAAGGAGAGGTTGACTGGGACAATGGGTAATGGTTAGTTTGGTGCATTATGGTAGCCGACCAAGCGCCATAGTGAAATTTGACCTTCACCTTCAGAAGAGTGCTGGAAGAACCTAAATTACCTTCCTATATGAAATATCCCAATTGAGGTTGTGTTATCAGGGGTATTCAAGTTAGTGAATAATGGGGAACTCAACTTATCAAGGTGCTCTCCAATTTGACTATCTCTCCATTATCTTAGTTTAGTTTAATTTTATGTCAATCACTTCAAGATCCCCCATCCTTGAGAGTTGAGTTATTTGATATTTGAATTAATTGTTGGTGAATCAAACTGGCAAAGCCCTGTATTCCCTTGGGATTCGACCCTAACCTCGGTTAGGTTTTATATTTGACAATGATCGCTTTATCCTCTAAATGACAGGTACTGTTTGAGTGTGATTACCCTCCTAAGATCATCCTCATCCATAACGCATAACCAATCTTAGTACCGAAGCACACCATCTCCCCCTTGGAACACCTTTATCTTCTTTTCAGTAACCAATTTCTTCAATTCTACCAAGGATAGATCCAGACCTTGCTTAGCTTTTACATCAACAACCACCAAAGATCGGGCCACATTTCGGATATGAATATTGCCATCATTAGAGTCGGCCAACCTAACATCCAACCTAGTTAAATGGTGAACATCCTTAGCCAACCCCTTCTTCTCTTCCTCAACATGAGCCACACTTCCCATAGATAACCTACTAAGAGCATTTACTACCACATTTGCCTTGCCAGGATGATATTGTACACTTGTATCGTAGTCCTTAAGGAATTCCTATAATCTCCATTGCCTCAAGTTAAGATACCTTTGAGTGAACACATATTGCAAACTCTTGTGGTCGACGAAAACATCAACATGCACCATATACAAACAGTGTCTCCAAATTTTCAAAGAAAATACCACCGCCGCTAACTCAAGATCATGAGTCGGGTAACTACACTCATGCACCTTTAATTGCCTTGATGCATAATCTATCACCTTACCATGTTTAATAAGTACACAACCCAACTCAATTCGAGAAACATCAAAATACACCACAAACCTATCCAAGTCATTTGGTAAAGTCAAAACGGGAGCCAATATAAGCCGATCTTTCAAAGTATGGAAACCCTTCTCACATAAATCTAACTATACAAACTTGGCCTTCCTTTGAATCTACACGGTCAATAGAGATGCAATAGATAAAAACCCTTCAAAAAATCTCCTATAATAGCCAACCAACCCAAGAAAACTTTGAATATCCGAATGAGCAAGCTTGTCAAATAATGCACATCCTTCACCAACTCCCTTTTGACCTCATCTGTAAGATCAACTATAATATCTTCTTTGCTTGGATTGCATTATGAGCCCAAAGTAACTCTACCTATGTGATAGGGAGGGATAAAGATAACAAATCTCAAGACACGTTCCATGGAATGGTAAGAATCATGAAAAAGTAAAGCATTTCCTAAAACACCTTGTAGCCTCCTACCCATAAATGTGACGCACTTTACACCCATGAGTAAGACTTTACTTGACGTGGTATGTTGGACTCCAATGATCATTTATAAACCTAGTGCTCTGATACCATCATTGTCATGACCCGAACCTAGGGTCTAGGAGTGACATGGAGAATGGGATCCTGAGAGTCCCCAAACAAGCCTCAAAGTATCCATATTCACATAATCGGTTCAGAAGTGTATACAAATAGTAAACACATGGTTCTAAGGGATGGAAAATTAAGACTTACACTATGGGGATGTCCTAGAGATAGGGATTAACATGGATTTACCTAGCACATAACACATCAGAACTATGGGATAGGTAAGTATGACTCACTCTATGGGGGTAATACGGGACTTAGGATCTTCCACATTTCCACATCAAACATACATACATATCATAATTCTCAATAATCAATCCATAATAGCCATATCCAATAGATAACCATAATCATAAGCTTCAAATACAACACATAATATATAGATCCAACGAGAGTCTACAAGATATCCAAAAATGCCTCTAGTCATAAGATGGTGTGGGGGCCAAGACATACCCTGGGCTCACCCTCAAAGTAAACAACATAAATATAACACCATGGGTGGAGAAATGGTGGTTGTTCCTTGGAAGATAGGAATCACCACAATAAGCAAATCTCAAGATCCAAGCTAGACATCGAATGGTAGATGAACGTAATCCTCGGTCCCTACATGGTGAGATCATGTAGGCAAAAGTATGTGTTAGTACGTTTGAATGTACTAAGTGTGCGAGATGCTATGCATATGACTTACCAAACCTGCATTCAATATTAGATGACAAGGGCACATAATATAGGAGTTATATAGTAAGTGATTTAATATTCGATATATCATGAAACTAATGATGCATGAAATGCACAAATGCTCATATATAGTGGGGGTGGACTATAACCAACAAGTCAAGGCATGTGGGCCATAACATGAATTAGTTCGATAAAGATCTCCCATCGGTAGGAGAAGATTACTTGCCAAAGCTAATCTACATCACCTTACGACCTCGCCTTTTCGGTGGATGGTCACCTTCCTTATGATCACGCCTTTTCAGAAGGATTTTCATTATCATATCATATCAATAAATGTAACCATTCCTTATTACCAGTCTTTTTTGGTAATGGCTTCCATTCATACGCTGGCACATAGTTCAAGGCAAGGGATGTGACCCTTGGGGATAGCCCTGACGCCCCCAATCTATAGGTGCTAAGTCAAAATATCCCAGGAGAATACTTATACATTTCAAATCCGTTCAATGCATATTTAGGCTCAAAAGCCGAACCATAATTCACAATTATGATACTATGCATAGGAATAGCTCACGCTCATGACAATATGGTGCAAGCACCCAAAATGCTCAAAGATCCAATAACAACAGACATTTATATGATCACATTCTTATCATAGACAATATGTGAGCTTAACTCACCGAAAATATTTTCATGAAAAAACATATGTGAGTTTTCACCGATAATTTCATAAATTCAATGCTCATGAATGCATATGCTATGAATGAGATTAGAATAATATAGGTAATAGAGATTCAAACTTTAATCAACAATACATTATGAAATTCAAGTAGAAACATAAGTAAAATCAATATTTAAATCACAATTTAGGTTACCCATGCTCAAATCAAGCTTTAAGGGGACATGCACATTCATAATTTCATAATCTCAATGCAAACCATCATACTTAGGGTCTAAATCAGCTTAAAATCACCTATAAAACAAATCCCATACTTAAATCAAATTTAATAATCAATAAAATAAAAAACCCAAATTTAAAGTAGCTAAAGTTCATGAAAGTTTTAAGAAAAGGGTTCTGGGTCTTCTTGGTTGAAAGGGACCAAGAATCAAATCCACACACCTTATATAATGAAGAAGATTCAAGAAGAAATTTGGTGAAGAAAGAGCCCTTCCTTGATCCCCAAGATTAATCCTTACAAGAGTTCTTAGAGAGAGTTCTTAAGAGTGCCCTGAGAGATTTCTAAATGTAAGGATGAATTTTTAATGAGAAGAATAAAGTTTAGGTCGTTTGGAGGTCTTAAGATAGCATAGGAAGTCATAAAAGACCCTTAGGATAAGCCACAATTACAAAAAGACCATTAATGAAGAAAAATTTCATTTCTTGCCAGGGGTACCGTGAGGAGGTATCACGGTCCGTACAAGGTTTCATGGACCGTGAAACCCTCCCGTGAGGCTTCACTTAGGCAAATTTCAGGAAATACTGCACAGACAGGCTTTACTAAAATAGACATACTTCTTGATTCGAACTTAGAATGAGGTGAAACCGTATGCGTTTTGGAACGCTAATTGAAAGTTCTTCAATTGGATAGGTCATGGGTCACCCAATTCATTTTATGCTAAGAGATATAACCATTTAAGTTGACCCTTCCATCAGTTCTCATGAAAAACATAACCAATGAAATTCCTTTGAACTTGGCTTGATGAAGTAGGCCCATGATGACCTTAAACCACATCACTAATCTTGAATTGATGGATTGAAGGTGAACTTAGCTTGAGTTTGAAGATTCCATACTTAGAAAAATTCGACAAAGGCATTCACATGGTCGACTTCACCACCTGGACCACTCTACAGGGATTGTATGGTCCTCCGTACCATTTCACTTAGAAAATTTTTCATGACAAAGTTCCAAGATGGGGATCCAATACTTAGAAAATATTCACTCTGGAAGACATATGGGCGGCCACACGCATTACCACTTCACACGGGCCGTGTACTTGGTTGTGTCACTATACTTGGTCCCAAAATTGTAGGATTTCAAGCCAAGGCCACAATACAGCCCACCCCACAGTCTGTGAAGAGTCACACCAACTGTGAATGGTCCAACTATGGTGTGCCTTAATTTAAAACTCCACTTTTAAAGACCAACACTACTCCATAGGCCAAGGAGCACTTCATGGGGGCTCCACACAGGCCATGTGACCTCATACGGACCATGAGGTCTCCCATGAAACATCACTTTGGTCCAAAACATCCCGAAACCAAAGTTTCAAGTTCTAATGAGATTGTACAACATCCAGGTCCTCACATTAAAATTAATGAAATTGAGTGAAAATAGGTTGGGCTCCATGGGTGGAAGGTGTCAAAGAATAACTATCCATATACCTTGATGAGAATTGAAGGATTGATGATGAACTTAACTTGAAATTAGAAGTTATTCAATGAATTTTGGACTTGATCTAGAGAGGATACTTGAGAGTGAATATTGAGGTGAGGGATATGAATTTAGGAGAACAAGATTGCATGGAGAACTTAAGATAGTTAAAATAGAATGGAAGGGGCAAAACATCCATAAAGGGGCCTGAAATATAAATCCATAGATGGGAATAAGAGACCCAAAAGCCTCTACTTAAACTCCTAAAGTTCACAGCATGATTACTTTCAAGATTCCTGCATCCACGAGTCAAGAAAAGCACTATGGCCTTTGGTGTGGCTGGTGGAGTGCACTAGACATGAGGGCCTAGACATGCTTTCACCATGGACTGATCCATGAGGCATGGTGAGAACCATGATGCATGAAGGGTTTCTTGGTGTGCACCTTGCACAAGGCAGTCCCCAAACAAGTTTAGGGTCCCCTCCTTGAGACCTTTTATCGATAGTTGTATGCACCGCAATCATTGAAGGGTGACAAGGTGGGAACCCTGGGCTAAAACCTCCATAATACCCATTTTCAATCCTTGCTCTGTATTCCGATGTATGGGACCTAATCATAGTAGGTAGATGAAGCTATATAGAGTGAAATTTAGGCTTTAGAAGAGAATCATAAGTGGGAGATTACATAGTTGCATGTTGACAAGAAGTCCAAATGATGCAAATATTTCATGACTCAATCCGAGGATCTAGTGAAATATGGCAAATGAAAATCCAAAAGTCTCCAAAAAAGCCTCATAGCATACTTAAGAACATCATGGGTTAAGAAGCGCAGAATAAACATTAACAATCAAAGGGGTAAGAAAAATTGGATGCAATTTATGGGAGTAGGGGCATGAAATTTCCATCATATGACTTCAAAAAGTAAGTCTAAGGGGAAAGGAGCATGGGACATAATCTATGGAGAAGTAGGGACTTAGGATTTTTATCAACTTTGCATACATCACATATAACACAACATGAGATAAAGACTTGGGGATAACCTCCATATATACAGAACGTAGCATGATTCATACATAACATAGTGCATGTAGATAGAAGGTGGGTACATTGATGGAACAAAGTAAAACGACCCCAAAAAGTGCCCGAAAATGTGCGTCGAAAATGCCCAAAATCATAATTGTCATATATCTCAAAATCCATGAGTGATATAAAAATTCGACTTCATATTCTTCTTCAGGGGGTCAAATTGAGTGGGAGATGGGTCTAACTCCGATTTAAGAGCAACCATAGCAAAATTTAAAAATCACAAAAATGCAATTTTTAGTGTGCATCCGCGCCCCTGGCGCGACGTGCCAAGGGCGCGCTATAGTGTATTTTTTGCTGCCAGTTTCTATCTTGACCCAAGACTTTTGGGTCTTGGACATAAGTCCTCCCATGCGTGGAAACATCTATACTTAGCCACATTTTACCTTCATATCATTCACGATATTCCCCAAAACCCTCTCAAACACTTAGACAATATTGCATCCCAAATTCCAAGTCCAAAACTCATCCAAATCTTAAAGTTTTCACACAAGCTTTAAGTCTCCATTTCAAATCTCCTTCAAGAAATTCTCCAAAGCTAAGGTATGTGAGTTTCAACCATTGGGTCCTTCTATCCATGGTGCCAGAGCTTATTTTCTACCTAAAATTGCATGATCAAAGTTGATTTACTCATGAATCTTTCTTATTATGAATTGTACATCACACTATGTTGGGGTTTCATAAAATTATGATTGTTTTAGCATGTTTTGAGGTATGAATCTAAGATCTATTATGAGATTTGGTGAAGGATTTTGATGTATATTGTTTGAGGGTGCTACCAACTATCTATTGATAGTTTAACACTGAATTTCCTCTCATGATTCCACTCTTGAATTGCATGGTTTTATACTAGCACTACACACCCGCCAAGTGTGTGATAAAATATCCAGTTATGATTTCTTGATGAATTGAAGGCCCAATTCATGTCATATGAGTTAAATGACTATACGATGATGAAAGGAATGTATATATATGATATTATATCTATAGTGTTGGGAATTGACCAAGCCTCACTCGGGGGGTTATAGGCCCGGGTAACCATGTTGAGGGATTGTTACCTTGATCGCCTCACTGGGGAGGTGGTAGGCCCATGCAACCAGGTCAAGGGGTTTGTACCTTGATAACCATGTTGAAGGGTTTTTACCTCATCAACCATATTGAGGGGTTTGTACCATATTAACCATGTTGAGGGGTTTGTACCTCATTGATGTGCTATCAAAATATAATGTATTTGATACCTAAAATAAGTGATTTTGTGAGTTCTTAATGCGACTTTTTATGATTTTTATGTGTTTTTAAATTTTTATTGCAGAAAAGATAGGTTGGCATGATTTTAGGAGAAAATTGCAAATTTTTCTGAATTGCAGGACATACGAGCTCACCT
>JAABOM020057777.1:0-14719 GCA_011800125.2 Solanum clarkiae
AAATAGGAGTAAGAAGTCAGCTGGGATGGCAAACAACTACCTCTCACAATCTCCACAGGAAGCCTCAGACAAGGAAAAGTCATGAGTATCGTGACAAAAAATTCGAGCTCGCAACCTACAAAGTTGTTGTAGCAAGAGGTGTTACCAAATACACGGTACTCAACAAGTGAACTACTAAACTCAAAATTAAGTAATATAGAATACAAGTAACCCCAACACTCCAACCAAACCCCCACAACTACAGCTTGCATGAAGTCAGTCCAGCCTCACAGTTCACTATGTTTATAGCATATAGCTCAATAACCACACCAACTATTATATATTAACAATACAAGGGATCAAGTGCATCTATCACAATTTTCACAAAAGGCACTCACAAGTTTATATATGATAATGAGGTATAATGCAGTGTAATGCAATATCAAGTATAATGATGCATGTCTGGCCTAGTGATACACACCCGTTGTCTCACAGTCCGGGACCCATGGGGGACTTCTAGTCCATGCATCTATCGCGGCGTGCGACACGATCCTCGAATCATAGTATCCGTCGCAGCATGCGACACGTCCCTCGAATAAAGTACATCCTCTTTAATTCTCATTTTTTTCAGTCCACAGAATACTTGTCACAAAAGTCAATGCAAATAGGCATGTTTACACTATAATGAGAAAATGACTTATTTTAATACAATACACAATTCATAACAACATAGTTTGGTACAACTTCAACACTAACTCAATACCTCAAAATCATTCTCAACACCTCACACAAGAAACACAAGATTCTATATACTTAACAAAGGTTAAGAAATTCACTTGTCTTAGCCAAAGATAATCAACCAAGCACTTGAGCCTTCCCCTTCCGAATGAAATCCGTAGCACCATAATCTAATTAAATAATTTAGCACAATAAGATTTCAAACTAATAATACCCATATTGCTATATGTCTAGTCCTAAATATCAGGTTTAGAATTAAGTCTTAATTCCTCCAAACAACATAACCTAACAATATTTATTCAAGACAATATATTTATTAGTTATTACCAATCTCAATATATATCAAAAACTTAAATTATAATGTGATAACTATACTAAATTTCAATGTTGCACTCGAGTGACGCACCAGTGACTCCCAGCAGCGAAAACTAGACTGAAGCACAAAACTAGCTATTTGAAAGAACAAAAATTTAAGCTTAAAACTAATAATTGGACAAAGTCACGTCCTATTTCTAACTATAATCATACTGGATATTCCATTTATTTATTCTCTCCCCAACTTGTGACATTAATTAATATTTAACATATGTATTCATACATGTGTAAACTCTAAAGCTACCGCAAGTGGCATTGGAAATTGTAACCAATTAGTGCATAGCTTTCCTGTTAACGCTCCAACTAACAACTCATATTCACTTCAATCCTAGACTTCACATGTGCTTCTAATTAAAGTGATGTGTTCTGTCATGGAAAACATAAACAACCACAGAAGTGAAGATTGGAGGGGAAATTCTTATTTGATATCACTTCATTCGTTGATCAAAGTTTGACGCAGTCGACCCTATCTTCCCTTCTTTACCTTTCTTAGTTAAGTATCAAAACTTATTAGCCCCATTATTTAAATCTAATATATATGCTAAGTGGTCTAGGATATTGAATAAATTGACATTTAACCCATCACTTTATTAATTATTCATGCTTACCCATAGATTAAATTGCTATAGCTATCGAATAGTCCAAAATATCCCTTTTAAAATACTTCAATGTAAATCTTGTAGGAAATTAAGAGAACTAATTCTCAAAATAACATAATGAGTCATTACAACAACTCCTATTTTGAAGGCATCTTTCCTTACAGGAAAATTCAGAAAGAAAAACCTATGTTAGGCACATAGTTCAAGGAAAGAGAGAGGTCCCTCCTCCCATCGGTGCTAAGTCTTCATCTCACAAGAATACATACATACATATATATTATATATAAATATACAAGCTTCAAAAGACAATTTTCATTTCCAAGATCATTTCAATGCATCCTTTATCTTTAAAGCCGTGTAAGCTACACGATCCGTGTGGTGCTCCCATCTCCCCAAACTTAGGAAATTGTTTGTGGAAAGTTACGAGACAGTGAGTCCATACTTAAAATATTTTCACTCCGAAAGCTTCATGGGGAGCCTCGCGAACCATCTAATGTCACATGACCTGTGTGATTGGGCGTGTCACCTCACTTAGCCCCAATAGTGGGATTTTCAAGCTTAAGCCACCCCACAGCTCCTCTACATGATCCTGGGAGTGTCTCACGGCTCGTGTGGGGTGCCAGTGAGGTGTGCCTTAGCTTGCAACACCACCCCAAGGACAACATTCGAGATTTGAGGCTAAGTGTGGTCTCACTTGAGGCCACATAACTCGTGTGACATCACACTGGTTGTGTGGTCTCTCTTGAGACAACACTTAGTCCAAACTTTTCCTGAAATGAGATTTTTCAAGGTCCAATGACATCGTGTGATATCCGGGTCATTATATCATTATAATAAAACACTGATTTGGAAATATTTCAAATTAAATATGGGGATAAAAAACATTTTAAGAAATAAAATCAGTGGATTATATATATATATCGCATTTAAGAGTCAAAATTTTTTTTAATTTTAAGTGGTATTAACTACTCCTAAATTTGGTCCTAAAAGTGTAATTCTTTATTTTTTTGAAGACCAATAAAAATGAATTTTTGGACTTTATTGGATTTTAATTACCCTTTAACATCCCCAAACTGTTTTGATTCTCACAATTCTTCTTCTGAAGAAGTTGAGAATAAAAGGGCTTCTTTTAGGAAAATAAAAAATACACACACGCTAAAAAAATACACATGTTTCCTCAGTCAATCACTTTTCCACACAAGTTGCTGGCAGGGTAAATTTTTAGAAAATAATAGAAGACCGGAGTCCTAGACTCATTTGTTGATTCTACCAGCGTTGAAGAAACTTTTGTTGAAAGCTTCAACAGGTTAGTGATTCTTACTGAAATTCGATAGATACGTGATTTTAGTTATATTGCATTATAGTTTTGTAGGAGTTTCGATCCTCTTAATTTGTTCTATTGTGTATTTCTAACAATTGGTATCATGAGTCGTCTTACAATATCCTGATAATGTAATATGAGAATTTTTGAAAATCATGATTTACAATTTATATGTGGTTTACTGTTTTGTGATTGATGCATCAAGTTTGTGTGTTAATTACTCGATAATTCGTTCATGTATTAGAATAGGGATTTTTAATCTCGAATCTGAACATTAATTCTGATATATATATATTGTATCAGTGTTTAATTTTCAAGTTCCACAAGAACTTTACATGTTGTCTAGAATATGTTTTTGTAAGAGTTATTAAACAATATGTTCTAATTTTACCTTTAAAAACAAAAAAAATTTCAGATGATAATATCCTGTTATGATTGTTTGATTATACAAAATTACCATTTATTATGAACATCTGTGTTTTTGGAAAAACAAAATTAACAGGAGAACTAGTGCTCTGGCAGCGCCTTTGTATTGCCTGATGGCATGGCTACCTTGCTATGGCAGTGCCTGATGGCATGGCTGCCTATGCCATGGCAGTGCCTTAGTACTCGCATACTGGCATTGTTGTCTGTGCCATGGCAGTGCCTTGACCTGCCTGATGGCATGACTGCCTTGCCGTGGCAATGCCCTTGGCATAGCTGCATGTGTCATGGAGTGCCTTGGCCTGCCTGATGGAATGGCTGCCTTATCATAGTAGTGCCTTGGCACTACCTAATGGCATGCCTACCTTGCCATGTCACTGCCTGATAGCATGACTGCGTGTTCCATGGCCTGCCAGTGTGCCAAGCCTGCGCGCGCGGTTGGCATGCCAAGGCTTGGCAAAAATCCTATTTTTCTCCCGAACTTCGATTGACCTCAAATTTGGCTGACTGACTAGAAATGACCTAGTGAACAATTCCCACTACCTCGACGTGGTGTACAATCTTTCTTGTCTAAAAAAATGTTGTTTAGATGGGTTTTTGGACAATTTTCGTTTTTTGAAAAATTAAAAATTTTTGAATTTTTTTTGAGGTCCAGTGGTGTAAGGCTTCATTCCTTACACTTAAAAAATGAGTTTAACAGTAAACATATGGGTTTATATGTTGGCTTTGGTCTTCTTCCCCAATAGATGAACTTGAATATTTTGATACTGTTTAACATATGTCTCTTGTTTTGATGACTTACTTAAAATTTTCCAACTAACTTACATATTGAATTAATGAACAAAAGCCATCATCTATACATTTATACCTAGTTTTACTTAACAAAATACTCTCTAACTGAGTTGAACTTGTTTTATTTGAACTGGTAGTGTATATGAACATGCAAATATGTTTCTCTAATAGTTAAGTTTCCTTATCGAATCTAATTGTTTATAAGCTTGCATATGTGTTTTGTTGCTTCTCTAACTATGTATGTATATTTAATTTATTTTTCTTATTCTCACATTAGCTATGTCTTATTTTAATCCTCTATCCTCTATACTGAATCAAAATAAACTAGAGAGATTGAATTATGTTGATTGGAAACAAAATTTAGACATAGTCTTGACTTCTAAGGGTTATAAGTTTGTGATGGTTGAAGCATATCTAATCAAACCAGCTGATCCAACTGAATAGGAGATCCAAGCCTATGACAAATGGGTTAAGGCTGATGAAATAACAAAATGCTATATTCTTGCCTCAATGGGGAATATCTTGCATCATCAACATCAGTCCATGCCATCTACCTACGATATGCTGGCATCTCTTAAGGAGATATTTAGAGAGCAAAATCATGCTACAAAACAGATTGCCATGAAAGCTCTTTTGACCACAAAGATGGATGAAGGATATTCTGTCACGAAACATGTGCTGAAGTCGATGAGTTATTTGAATGAGTTGGAGATACTTGGTGTTGAGATTGACAAGGACTCTCAGATTGAGATGATCCTTCAAACTTTGCTTGACTGTTTTTAATAGTTTCACTTAAACTATAATATGAAGAAGATGGACTTGTCTTTAGCGAAATTGTTGAATGAGCTGCAAGCGGCGGAGACTATAATCAAGCAGCAAGCTCCTGTGACATACTTGATTGACAAGGCTGGACCCTCATTTTCAAAGCCAGCAAAAACCCATAAAAAGAAGAAAAAGCCCCACAAGGCTAAGATACCTAGAGGTTCTATGGATGGTGTGGCCAAGCCGAAAGGTAAGTGCTTTCATTGTAAACAGCCTAGATACCACAAAAGGCAATGCATCGATTATCCGCTAAGCTAAAAAAGAAGGTAATTCTTATTTAAATGTTATTGAAACCTGTTTGGCTGCTGTTTCTACCTAATTATGAGCTATATATTCGAGAGCCATTGATCATATCTAAACTTCTTTGCTGAGGCTTTGGGAGACGCGACAGCTAATTAAAGATGAAGTTTCCATTTTGCAAGCAAATGGGGAGCCAACACAAGTTCAAGCTATTGGAATAATTTTGTTTTCTTTTAGTAGTTTCGGACTTTTAGTTTTGAATAATGTTTTGTATGTTCCTTCTTTAAGGAAGAATTTACTATCTGTTTCTAAACTTTTGGATGATGGTTATGATGTGCATTTTATTAATAGTAATGTTATTGTGAAGCATTTTAATATTTTATCCTTAGTGCTCCCAAATTACAAGATTTGTTTGTGTTTGAAGTTTCTCATAACATGCTTCCAAAATCTGAACTTAATAACATTGACATTTCTAATAAAAGAAAATAAAATTTTGAATTGAGTCCAACTTATTTATGATACTTACGTCGATGTCATATTAATATAAATAAGATTTCTAAGTTGGTTTCTGATGGACCTTTGAGTTCATTAAAAGTGGAGGCACTACCAACCTGTAAATCCTGTTTAGAAGGTAAAATGATAGAAAGACCCTTTCCTTCTAAAGGAAATAAAACCAATAATAAGTTAAAATCAATTCATTCTGATTTATAAGGCCCTATGCATGTTAATATCAATGATCAGTACTTGGGTTGGTCTAGATTATCATTGTTCTCCACTTTAGTTTGTTCAATTGTGGTTTGGGGGTTTCTAGACATGCCTATGCCTTGATCTGAGTTCTCTTTGCTACACTGCTGCAGTTCTCTTTATATATTTAGGCTTATGTATATTTACTTTTCACTTAGTCGACCAATGATGCCTACTGGGTGCCTTTTCTAGTACTCACTCCTACTTTCTGCATCTTCTCATGGTGCACGTCTAGGTATGGGTAGTGCCTATTGAGTCAAGCAAGAGGTGGTTTTGAGTATTTCATGACCTTCGTAGATGATTACTCGAAATATAAATGTATTTATTTGTTGCGTCATAAATTTGAATGCTTTGAAAAATTCAAAGAATTTAAGGTTGAAACAGAAAAGCAGCATAATAAATCTATTCAAACATTACTATCTAATTTGATGGTGAATGCCTTTCTGTTGAATTCATTAAGCATTTATCAGAAAATGGAATTATTTCTCAATATTCTGCCTCAGAAACACCTCAATAAAATAGTGTGACAAAACATAGAAATAGAACTGTTTTAGCAATGGTTAGATCAATGTTGAGTTATTTTGATTTACCTTCTAGCTTTTGGGGATATACCTTAGAAGTAACAAATTATATCCTGAACTTGGTTCCTTCTAAATCTGTACCTTTGATCTCATCCAAATTGTGAAATGGGTGGAAGCCCAGTCTACGACATATTCGTATCTGGGTTTGTCTAGCTCACGTGCTAAAAGGAAAACAGATAAGTTGGAATCAAGAATAGAAGTGTGCATTTTTATTGGCCATCCTAAAGGAACTAAAGGTGGTTTATTTTGTTATCCTAAGGAATAGAAGTTCATTGTCTCAACAAATGCCAAGTTTCTAGAATAGAAACATTTAATAACCATGTTCCTAGAAGTAAACTTATATTACAGGAGCTGTCCTAAAGAATAACTCCTACTGACTCGGCAGCACGAGTTCCACAAACAGTCATAGACATACCATTATGACAAAGTAGCTGGAGAAATGTCGCTCGGGAAACTAATACACTAGAGGCTGTGCTAGAGGATATTTTGGAGCAAACTCTGAACATCTCACTACCCCAAAGTAGTGGGAATAACCTACAGGTATGTGATTATGGACAAAAATGATCAGAATGCTCGGGACATTCAAAATTTAGATCCAAAAGTGCCAAATCATATAGTTTTTAGTCGTTATAGTGCGAATAGAGCCTGAAAGGTTTATGCCCTTGGGAGAATCATATGATAGAATCCTTGAAGAGCTTAACATAAAATCATTAAGTTATGCCGAAGCACTACATGATAAAGATGCTAAAAAGTGGATTATTGCCATGAAATCTGAAATGGAGTCTGTATACTCTAATCAAGTTTGAGATCTTGTAGAACCACTTGTGGACATTAAGTCTATTGGTTATAAGTGGATCTTCAAGAAGAAAAATGTATGGATGAAAAAGTGAAAACTTTTAAGGCTAGGCTTGTTATGAAAGGGTTTACTTAAAAAGAAGAAATTGATTATGAGGAAACTTTTTCGTCGGTAGCCATGCTTAAATCTATTAGGATTCTCTTGTCTATTGCTGCTCTTTCTAATTATGAGATTTGACAAATGGACGTCAAGACAACTTTTCTAAATGTCAGTCTTGATGAGTGCATCTACATGAAACAACTAGAGGGATTCATAGAAAGTGGCAATGAATGCATGTTTTGTAAGGTTAAGAGATCCATTTATGGATTGAAACAAGCATCAAGAGCATGGAACATTTATTTGACAAGTCGATTAAGATTTTTGATTTTGATCAATTTGAAAATTAATCATGCATCTGTAAGAAATGGGAAGAAAACAGAGTAACATTTTTTATTCTATATATTGATGACATCTTGCTCATGGGAAATAATATGAGCATGTTGAACTCTGTTAAGGAATGGTTATCATCACGTTTTGACATGAAAGACTTGGGAGAAGCCACCCATATCCTTGGTATCAAGCTTATGCGAGATTATAAGCAAAGGATATTAGGCTTATCTCAAGCACTTTGTATTGATACAACCTTGCATGATTTAACATGCAAAATTCCAAAAAGGGATATATTCCTTTAAGACATGGAATTACTTTATCAAAGAATCAATCACCTAAGACAGATTATGAGATAGAGAGAATAAAGGTGGTCCTTTATGCATCTGCCGTAGGGAGTCTTATGTATGCTATGTTATGTACTAGACTGGATATCTGCTTTGCTGTTGGCATGGTCAGAAGATTTCAGTCTAGTCCTGGGCAAGAACATTGGATTGTAGTCAAGTATATAATTAAGTATCTGAAAAAGACTAGGGATTAGATGCTTGTTATTCATCCTAGAAATCTAGTATCAATTGGGTATACAGATTCAGATTTCTAGTTGGGTAGAGATTCAAGAAAGTTAATCTCAGGATATGTATTAGCTCTAGGAGGTGGAGCTGTAATTTGGAGGAGTATCAAGCCATCTTGTGTTGCTATTCCACCGTGGAAGATGAATACATTACTGCCTCTAAAGCGGCTAAGGAGGTTGTTTGGCTCAGAAACTTCTTGAAAGAACTTGAAGCGGTTCCTTTGGTTGAAGCACCAATCACACTTTAATTTATTGAGATAACAGAGGTGCGGTTGTAAACTCAAAAGAACCACGTAGCTATAAAAGAAGTAAACACATTGAGAGAAAGTATCACTTAGATTCGTGATGTTACGCAAATGGGTGATGTGAGAGTACTGAAATTGAGTCATGAAATATTTGGCGGACCTATTCACAAAAGGTTTAGCTCAGAATATTTTTGATAAGCGTGTAGAAGAAATGGGTGTTAAAATTCTGAATGCATGATTATGAATTTAAGTGTGAGATTGTTGGGATATACTATTAACCATGTATTTGTGTTATAGTATTTTATTTTAATCCCTTGTAAAGACTTTATACATTATTTTTTTAATTATAATAAAAGTCTTTATTTGAATATTTCATTATGTATACATGTGTGTCTATATCTTATATGGTAGACGATTTTGTGTCTGGAGAAATTTACCTCATACGTGGAAGGTTGAAATTATCGATTTATATAAGTTAAAATTAAATGTTCACGGTCAAAGATGAGGAAGGACAAACATCTAGGTGATCATAACACAAGATTAAATATGATTTGATCTTAATTGTGGAAATGGTTGAATTCCCACTTCTTGTGCTACCTTTTGTATGAATTGAACAGATGAATTGGAGAATTTTATTTATGTTCTGAATTTATAAATTAATTCTCTAGTCCATTGCGTGTATTTATACTCTTAATCTTGATATAATTATTATGATCTATGTAATTTGTTCAATTATTTTAATCTCATAAAATGTGAGACTTTTTAATGAGTCGATATATTCCTAATGAATTGGATAATTATAAATAATATTAGTGAAATAATAATTAGTTGATAGAACAGTATCTCGGTCTTGAGTAGATGACACCCCTTTATGGCTATTTAAGAGTTTTCATGTGAAAACCTTGCAGGTGAATTTTATATCCGTCACGTGAAATAAATTAAGTATAAATGGTTAAAGATTAATTTAGTCAATAAATTAAATTTTTTCAGAAGATTTAATTTAATTGATTAGTATCGACAATTCTAATGCTAGGGGTTAAATAAGATGCAATGGTAGATTTTAAAATTAATAGTGAGGAGTGTAGTTACATATTTTTAGTGGAATAATAAGTAATTTTTTACAATATGATTGTGTAATTACCCTCCAGGTCATTTCTATAATTTTGATGTTATTATGTTGACTTGAACATGTGCATAGTGACCTCGGGACTATAGGAGTGATTATTGGTTGGGTTATTCGGGAGTTGTGTGAACTTTTGAGTTAACTGGGAAGTTATACCCGTAAAATGAGCTTTTGAGTAAAGTCCTAGTAAACAATCTCAGAATGAAATTTTAACGATTCCATTAGCTCCAAAACGATCGAATTAGACTAGGAGCATGTCCAGTGTAATTATATCATGAATTGCAAATTTGGCCGCCGGAACTGGTTAATAGTTGACCCAATCAATGCGCACGAGAACCATGCCTAGGATGAGAATTTTGATAGCGCGGTTAGATCCGAAATGTTAAATTTGGTCTGATCAACCCTTCATTTAATACTAGGAACTTCCGAATTTGATTTGACCCCAGGGGACTTTCCATTAAAAGTTGTATATAAAGAAGTGGGATCCTCACTTTATTGTAGGAAACTTTGTTGGAAATTCTGACTACATCGTTGGATCCAAAACGTCGAGATCCATAGGGTTACATAGTTCGTTTGCAAAAATTGAAGTTCAGATAAGTCCGAAACGACGAAAAAGAGATTGAAGGATTAACCAAAGGAGGGGAGAGACACGTGGCCTGTTTTAGGGATGCCACGTAGTGCATTCAGGCATTGCCATATGGAGAAACATGGCAGTATGCTCTCTCTCTCTCTCTCTCTCTATATATATATATATATATACATATATATGCTTGTTTGAGGAAATGATATATATGTTTCCTCTAACTTTGCATCGCAATTCTGAGCTCATTTTTCATCATATTTGGGTGATTTAAAAGGCTGCATGACTCGATGTTTTGCAAGTAACGTTGTGGTGAAGTCCAATTTGGGATTTCACATATATTTTGAGGTAAATCTCTACTTTTTCTTCGTTGGTATATTGGGAATAAGTAAAACCGTTACATTGCAATATCTCAGTCATTTCTTAATGGAATTAAGTGAAATTTGTATCCAAATTGTTCTATGTTCCAAGAGGAACACTATGGTATGCTGGGTATTAGCTAATTTTGTTTTCTTTTTGAGGATTTTGACTGAGAATGTTTCTGAAAAGAATATTTTCCTAGTAAAGTTTTTAACTTTGTTTTTTAGCCTTTTCTTGGTCATCTGGGGTTCATTTTGAGCCGAATTTCTGGTTATGGACTCGGGGTGATGTGGGGATTATTTTACGGGGAATGGTTTAGTATTTTGAATGTGGGCTCCGATTTTCCCTGTTTTAGTCTTAAGTGATGTAATTTCACCCGTTTCTTGAGATTTTATAGCCAGACCAGTCGTAATGATCTTGTGACTTATGTTTAAACAACTGAGCAACATTGAAAAGCAATTTGGAGGGGAAAAGCTTGGTTGAATTGACTCAGAGCAAGAGACATCAGATGCAGGTAGGCTAGGCTTTCTCTAAACCCTATACTGAGCTGAAATATTTGTATATTTGAGTTAAAATGCATAGGAGTATACTGTTTATGGATTGACTTGTGGAGTACATGTTGTATATGGCTGGATATAATCTATATGTTGTGTATATATAATGTTATGGGACGATAGTTTTTGTATTGAGGGTTGTGTTGGTTGTAGTTGTTATATTACCTGTATTCTTACATTATATGACTACGATAGGGCCTGAAAGGAGTTGGTTGGAGTTGTGAATATGTGACAAGTATGTACACTGATCTTGACTCTGTCTTGAATGTGTGTGGTCTAAGGTTATCGAAATATACTAGCTATTGAGATGGACCTGTAATTACATACTACCCTGTGTGCTAAATCTAGTATGTATATCTGGTTGGTATGTATGTGCATGATATGACTGCGATTATCTATATCTTTACTAAGTACTTTTGCTAGAATTCCTTGATTAAACATGATTCTATATTGCCCTATGGTTTATATGATCCTTTATACTATTTTTATCAGTTATGTACTTGTGCCACTAGTTAGTGACTAGGGATACACCAAGTTTTGGGGACAGTCATAGTTTTACCCCTAAAGGAACCTTGTAACCTCTAATATGAGATGTGTTGACACTGAGCCATTGGCAGGTTAGAGATGGGATTGCAACCCCGTTAGCGAGGTGTGGGTTATATCCTACAAGCGTTCTGGGTGATCTGCAATTAGACATTAGTTATATGGGTTTGTCTTGGGGACATGCATCTAGTTGAGAGGGGAACATTTTCAGTGGGCTAGCATATGATTGCCTTAGGCGGAACCGGGTGCATTCACTTAAAGACTGCCTTTTCTTTCGACGTAGGCATTTCGGGCCTTATTCCTTTCCGATCGCACTCAAAGTTGTCACAGAATGGGATTAGGATTTGCATCAATCAACTATAGTATAACCAATGGTGCCGATCACCCCTAAAATGGTTCGAAGTCCCTGACTGAGGTCGTTGCATTACCTAAAGCCTCCTAGCAAGGAAAGAAAAATCAGTTCCAGAGATACCATGGTCGTAAGGCCATGAAGGTCTTCACTTGGTCACCACCTCCTTTGCTACAGGTGAAAAAGGGCCTTTTCATTTTCTTCGTCCTCGGGGACTCTTCCATTAATTGCTGCAACAATACGTTCTTGTACCTGATTCTCAGAGGAATATCATCGTCATCTTACCTTTGGAATGTCATCGATCTCTGCCTCATTCCTGATCTCCTCGCTAAGCTTTTCTTCTCTCTCTAGGTTCCATTTCTTTAATCTTCTTTGCTTTTTTTTTTTTTTGAATTTCCTTTATCTTAGACTAGCCACTTAACAGATTCAAAAGGACCGGAGTTGTTCAAAGTGAAAGAAGTTCCGATCACAACTTCTCAAACAAAATGAATTAGGGAAAAAAGAGCATTCATAACGTCCATTCCTTTTCTTTGCTTGCCTTTGTTGATTAGACCTACTGATCCTAGTCCTACTCCTTTTCCTTCAGTCATAGTGCTAAGAGGGCATATTCCTTATACTTAAGCATTCAGTTCCCTTTCAACCGGTAAAAGCTTGGTCCCAAAAAAGCATGAGAGAGTAGACTTAAGAACAGCAGGGAATATGGAACACTAGGACTCATTCCGTCTAATTTCTAAAATTCCCTTCAACAAGAAGATTCAATAGCATCCTTTCTTCCTATTTTGGAAAAACTAGCTGCTGACTCAACCTTCCCTCGGTCTACGCGCTCTTTTGTCTTTGTTTTTAGCATCAACGATTGAAAGAGAGTAGGAGCCCATTCTATTCTATCTATCTATCTCAGAAAGAAAGTCTCAACCCTTTGGTATGAAAGTAGGCCCTAACTTCTCAATAAGTCATTCAATGAAATAACTATACTTAAGATGTGAGCTATACCTATTCCTTCTTTTCTTATATCTTCCCTTTCGGGCTGAATCGGATAAAGAAAGGAGCTAAAGAATGAAATATTTATCAAAGTAGTCCTTACATCCCTCCCTAAGCATAAGTAGCATCTCTGACTTCAATAGGTAGTCTTGTACTAATAGATTGTACAGTGCCAAATCCTCTAAGATCTATCGACTAAGTAGTCTCCAACTTCCGTATTCTTCTTCCTGGACTTCCCTTCCATTCAGCTCTCTAACTAAAGGAATGAATCTCCTTCTAGTCCTTAAGTAGAGGAAAAAGGCATAGCTTCATTGAATCCTGTGAGAATACGATTTCCTCCCTCACTAGTATGGTACATGTACTCTATTTGAATTTGATTAATAGGCCCTATCTCTAGTTCAAGGACAAAGTGATTTACATATCTACCTTTCTACCTTTAGCACCTAACCGAGTGCTAATGCTAATACAAACCTTTTTGAAATGGAAGTGCAGGCTCTCCAACCTTTAAGAATGTCGTAATTAAGATAATTGCCTTCTCAAAGTCAGTCTTTGGGTACTATCAGCCTTTATCAACTAAGTTGATATAGGATTGCCCTTTCTAAGCCCCTTTTTGCAGAACTCCTGGGACTAAGATTCCATTATCTAGTACAGTTAATCAGAGACTTAAACTATGTATGGATGTAGCTGAGATAGGTAGAGAAAGAGAAGGCAAGAACTTGTTTGGTGTGAGGCTTCTACGGCAATCCCATGTCTCTAGGCAAAATAGCCTTAGCTATCCTAGGTTGTGAACTGGCTCCGATCAGTGCAATTCTCCGATCATAGTTCTATTCAATGGCTGATTTATTACTTCGTAACTTGAGTTTAGGCTGTCCTATGAGTCCAAAAAAAGAGAACAAACTCAGCACCTTATACCCTTTTTGAAACTGATGAACTCGGTCGATCCAATAAGGGTATGGTTTCCTAGACGGCGGCCTCATTAAGGGCCTGACGTCAATTCCAAGCTGCTGTAGCGCCTTAACCATGTAATTTCTTTTCAGTTTCGATGGTACCTGTGGAGCTATTGTGGAGGGAAATGTCCCTAGTTGTGATACTTGCTGCTCTCTGGTGTTCGTGAGTGTACTAGAAGAAGGAAAGGAGCAGAGTGCCCTAGGAATTGGCTTTCGATGTATCCATTCCTAGGGGATAAGATGAAGCTATAACCTGCAAGTACTAACTAGTTAGTAGGCTCACACTTTAAGAGGTATGTTCTTTTTCTAACTAATTACTTTAAAGTAGAGTACTGGACATAGAAAGACTTTACTTAACAGAGTAAGGTAAGGTGTAATTAGGGTAGGCGCAATCAGTCACGATGCTCATTAAACATAAGGGGGTTGCTAAATCCCTTGTAACTCCAGAGTGGTATAAAGAGCAATTTGAGAATCTAAATCGCACCACGGATGCTGTTGTGAAAAAACCATTCTATGTTAATTGGAAGACATTGGACATTGGTGATATGTTTCTTAGTGTCCACTTAGGAAGCCCTAAAGATAGCAAGAGGGAAGCGGTCTATGATAATAAGAATGCTTGGGTTGATACAAAGC
>JAABOM020057778.1:0-14719 GCA_011800125.2 Solanum clarkiae
TTGGCAGGAACTGATTTAAAATTGGGAACCTACGGGTTTTTAAGATTTTCAATACCCATGTTTCCCGAAAGTAAAAAGACAGAAAAACACAGTATTTATACGTGGAAACACCCAGCTTACGAAAGGTGAAAAATCACGACCTATACCCCTATAGGAATTTTCCCCAACTTCACTAAATTAACGTGAGCCTCAAACAAAAGATTACAAAGACCTAGTAATCTACGATGCAACAACTTCAAAACGTACACTACGCATAAACCTCCACAGGCTTATATTCTCCATGTCTTCGAGTTGCCCACAACTTGAAGACACTACCTATTCTCATTTTATAGATCACTAAGCTAAGTAGAACAACAAACTCAATAAAAACAATGAAAGTAGTTTTCCAATACTCAAACTAAAATGGAGAAACAATTTAAGCAAATGACTCAAGACTGACGAACTTGACTGACTCACTTTCTTGCTATTTGCCTCGGTGAGAAAGACTAAGTACTCTTTCTCCTTTTAATCTCTTTGCTGAAGAAGTCCTCACTTGGTTAACCTCCTTGTTTTTCATTTCAAGCTTTTATTCGAATTCGAAGTCGCTTGAAACTCTCTTTTCCAGTAACTCCTTCCATAGCTGTGATTTAGGAACTGACTTCCTATTTTGATGGTGTGTCCTTATCTCCTACCGCTTTATCCATTTCGCACATAATGGCATCTTGTCTTCACGTCTCAGAGACAGTGTACTGAAGAACCAAATTAAGCAACATGTTTCATGATCTAGAGGTCATCATCAAAACTTCATCTGACTCAATATATTCCCCCTTTTTGATGATGACAAACCTCCTGAGTATCAGCATCCATCCATCTCTTCTACGGCTACTAAAAAGGAACTTATTTGCGAAACAGGGTAGACAAGGGTTATAAACATTGCACAACTCAGATATAACTTCCCCCTTTTGGAATCATCGAAAATAGTTAAGGATAAACAACCAAGATTAAAAACTCAGAAACAACAGCTCATAGTAGACACAAAAAGAACAGAGTAGAACCATAAACCTTGAATGCATTAAAGATAACAAAATCACATGAGAACAGAATACATCAGCATCCAAGAAGTAAGAAAAAAAACATGAACAAAAGCTAAGCATTCAGAAACAGAGTAGTGATCAGCAATGTCTAGTACCAAACAAGAAACACATGGAAGGAATAGGTTAGGTAGAGGGAACATTTGGGTGAATGAGCAGGGATAGTTTGTGGACGGTTTCAGCATGAGCAGCTTGTTCTTTTTTCAATATGTCCTCCAAGTCAGAGATCCTAGAAAGTAACACGCTCCTTTCCTGTGCAAACTCTACATGTGCATTTTCAAGATCAGTATTCTTGGCATCCAAAGAAGTCTGAAGTCTGTGAAGAGAGGTGTCAGTCTGCTGCATAGAAATAGGTAGAGCAGCGTGGTTCACCTGTCCAAGCATATCTTTGGTGGTCTGCATAGTCCAGACCTGAACAGGGACAGAGAAAGCCTCAAAGATCTTGGAAAGCCAGAAGCCATAGAGAAGAGCATGCCCATTTTTATCCTGAATAAGGACCCACTGCATGTGCTTAATTATTAAGCTGGGCAGATTGATAGCAACATTTCAGTCTAACAGTTCCATCAATGTTAGATCGAAATAGCTGGCCTCTGATCGGCGTTCCTTGTTATTGGATAATGACCCTGTGGACCATATCAAAATACAGTTTGCGAAGGGGGACATTTCCCTGCGAGAAACACGCTTGTGCTGAGCAAGATTGGGATGACCAGAGTATTTGCGACATATCTCAAGAGCGGAAGGAAGGTTAGCAAGTGGAGGCCATTTTTGACGCACATAGTAATCCCACCACTCATTTGGAATTCCTAAGATTCTTGCAACATCACTCGTATAAGAACAATTGGTTTCCCTCGAACAGAAGTAGCGAAAACAGAATCACTAACCTTTTCCCATCCATAGAATTCGTACATTTAAGGCCTAAAAAATTTACCCTAGAAGGAAAAGGTCAGACCACCTCTGAAACTCTAGCTTATAAATAAGGATTTCCATATCAGGTCCCCCAAACCCAGTAATGACACATCCTCGGATGAGGGAACACTTTTCAAAATGAATAATTAAAAGAAAATTAGGGTCTGACCTATTTATGGAGGGTGTATCAGGTTCATTCTCAGATCCTGATTTATCTGAAGGAACAGGAGGAGGTACCTGTTTCTCTTTACCAGATGATGCTCTGGTTTTGGAGGGAGGCCTGGTGGAGGAAACTGAAGGTCTTTTGGGTGGCTTAGGAATAATGTTCTTCTTCATATTCCTTCAAACTTGGCATATTAGGAGATCACTGGAAGGAGAGGTACAAGGAGCCTTTTTCTATTTCTTGCTCTTATACAAGGCTTCTTTAAAAGTGACCTCTTGTTGTCTCTTGCATTGCCTTGTCTGAGAAGTGCGTGAGGAAACAGGTGGAGGAAAGCATTCAAGATATGGAACTTGATCAGAGATTTCAATAAGCTCACCACAAGCTCGTCCCAAGAGATATCTCTTTGGTTTTGATGGTGGATCCGCAACTGTCAGGATGGTTTTCGGTGTGAGTTGAACGGAATCTTGATTCGACCCTGGAGAAAAAAGAGGATAACAGACTCAGTGGAATGGTCTCAGAAAATCTATTTGGAAACCCACCCCAATTAGCAAAATCAGAGAGATTGAAGGTGAGAGGAGGTGGTGGGTTAGCTGATTCATGTACCACCAAGGCGAGAGAGTTAGGGTTTTCTAGTTCTTGAGCAATGGGGTTTTTGGAATCTTGAGAGGACGCCATTTTTAGAGTGCTTATTTGAGAGTGGGAAGGAAGAGTTGGTTCATATATATAGAAGGATGAGGAAGTGTATAGGATGAATATGAACGAGTTTAAAGGAAAAAAAGAGATGAATCTGACTGGTCAGTGAAAAGGTTTCTGATTTGACTTCAGCCATCACTTTGCAGAGGGAAGGGACGGTTAAGCTTTTTGGAAACAATGTAATGATGAAGTGGTAAGGGAGAAAAATACGGCAATGTACTAGAACCACTTAACACTTACTGTTTAAAACACAAAACAGTTGTTACCTGAGTGATTTCCATTTTCCCTTTCTGCCTTTGCACCTAAGCTAGTAATTTGTACACTGTAATACACATCAAGTTGAAATTAGTCCAATTCACTATATTTCAAGGAACTTTATATGAGGCAGTCGAGTTGAGTATTTAGTACTAGATGTTAGCACACAAAACATATTTACTAGCTAATCATTGAGGGGAGTTTATGCAATCTTAATCATCCCCAAGTCTAATCTGATTTTTTCAAAGTGTTCTCTACTTAGTGCTTTAGTAAAGATGTCAGCAATTTGATTCTCAGTAGGACAAAGCATTATTAGAACAAGGTATTTTTCAATATTATCATGAAGAAAGTGATGTTTGATGTAAATATGTTTGGTTCTTTTATGCTGAACAGGATTCTTAGTAATATTTATAGCACTAGCACTGTCACACAAAATATGAACACACCCAACATCCATACCAAAATCCAATAGTTATTGTTTAATCCAGAGAAACTATGCACAACAAGATCCAACTGCTATATACTCAGCCTCAGTAGTAGATAAGGCTACTGAATTTTGTTACTTAGTAGACCAGAAAATCAAACATGTTCCAAGGAAGTGAGCCATACCTAAAGTACTCTTTCTATCCATTAAGTAACCAACATAGTCAACATCAATGTAGCCTACTAGATCAAAATTGCTACTTTTAGAGTACCATAGCCCAAGAAGAAGTTCAGCTCCCCCATCATGCTTATGTCAAATTCTCCATTCATCATCTTGGCAAATTCTTCAGTCATGGCTACATTTGTTGATCCAAAGATGATATCATCAACGTATACCTGCACAATCAGCAAATCTTTTCCATTTGTCTTTAGAAGCAGCGTATTGTCAATTTTACCTCTAGTGTGTCCATGATCCAGAAGGAATTTTGACAATCTTTCATACCAAGCTCGAGGAGCTTGTTTAAGTCCATACAATGCCTTATCCAACTTGTACACATGATCTGGAAATTCAACACTCTCAAATCCAGGAAGTTGCTTCACATATACCTCCTCCTTCAAGTAGACATTTAAGAAGGCACTCTTGATATCCATTTGATAAAGAGTGAACTCTTTGTAGGCTACAAAGGCTATGAGCAACCTTATAGCTTCAAGTCTGGCTATTGAAGCAAAGGTCTTATCATAGTCTATGCCTTCTTATTGATTATACCCTTGGACCACCAGTCTTGCCTTGTTCCTTGTAATTGTTCCATGCTAATCAAGCCTGTTCCTAAACACCTACTTTGTGCCAATGCTAGTCCTTCCTTCTAGCCTGGGTACAAGATGGCATACTTTGCACCTTTTAATCTGATTTAATTCTTCCTGCATTGCAAGTATCCAATCCTCATCCTCCAATGCTTCTCCTACCTTTTTTGGTCCCATCAAGGATAGAAAGGCCTGGAATGCATATAAATTCGTGATCCCTGATCTAGTTGTAATTCTAGATGTCAGATCAGTCAGCATATTTTCCAAGGGGTGTGAGTTCTGATATTTGTAACTCTTTACCACAAACCCTTGTGGTTGTTTAGCATTCACAGATTCTGATTCAGCGGACCCTATATCAGCAGAATGAACTCCAAATTTTGTAGTTCCCCCTGCCTATGAGCTTCCAGGTTATTCTGTTGAAAAATATGATTATTATGCAGATAGACCAGGTTGCACTTGTTGTTCCTCTTTCCTGTGTTCCAGCTCATGATCATCCTCCAAGTTAGTTTAAAAAACACCATTATGTTCATAAAAAACACCACTATGTTTATCAAAAACTATACGTAACACTTTTTTCCACATAATTAGTTCTTTTATTCAACACCCGATATGCTTTGCTATGTGAAGAATATCCTAGAAAAATTCCCTCATCACTTCTGACATCAAATTTTTCCAAATTTTCTTTACCATTATTATGAACAAAACATTTTCATCCAAATGTTCTAAAATGAGAGATAGTTGGTTTTCTGCCTTTAAGTAACTCATGGGGAGTCTTATTCAGGTTGGCCTTAATATGCATCTATTGAGAATGTAAGCAACAATATTTATAGCTTCAACCTAAAGATTTTTAGCCATGTTACTAGCTATCATCATTGTCCTAGCCATATCTTCTAAAGTCCTATTTTTCATTTCTACTACATTTTTTTAAGGTGTCCTTGGAGCAGAGATATTGTGATCTATACCATTCGTTGAGCAGAATTCTAGAAACTTTGCTTTCTAGAACTCTGTTCCATAGTCAAATCTTATGCAAATTAAGGAAGTCTCCAATTTCTTTTTCATTTTCTTGATGAGAATAGAAAAGATATCAAACGACTTTTCTTTAGAATCTTAAAATAGTCTCCAGGTAAACCTTGAATAATCATCCATAATGACAAGCATATACCTTTTACCTCCTTTGCTTCTTACCCTCATGGGTCCATATAGATCAATGTGAACCAGTTTTAGGCAACTGGTTGTACTTATCTGGTTCTTTGACTTGAAAGATGATCTCACTTGCTTCCCCCTTACTGTCTTTGAACTTAGTTTTAGGCAGCCCTATAACCATGTCTTTTGATGCCAGAGTATTTTACTGTTTTAGACTTGCATGACCAAGTCTTTTGTGCCAAAGTAAGGAATCATCAGCCATAGCACTTAAACATTTCAAATGTGTACCTGGCATTCCCATGATGTCAGCTTTGTACACATTCTTATGTGGTTTTGCTAGAAGTACTATCTCCTTTGTGTCCAACTTCTTCACCCTGCAATCTGTAGAAGTAAATGTTACTTTGTTACCTTTATCACATAAATGAGAGATGCTCAGCAGATTGTGTTTCATGCCATTCTAATGGTATACCTCTTCCAAGGCTCTTGATTCATTTCTTCCAATCTTCCCAACTACAACAACAGTACCCTTTCTTCCATCTCCGAAGGATACCTTTCCCTTTTTCATAGGTGCAAGTGAAATGAATTTGTGTTTTTCTCCAATCATGTGCCTTGAGCAAGCACAATTCAAGTACCTGTTCTTGCTCCCTTTCACTGCATCCAGTAAAACAAATCAGGGGTTAGTTTTAAGAACCCAGACTAACTTAGGTCCTTTCTTGTTGTAAAATGGATAAACGAGATCTTTTTTAGTCCAAGTAGGTAACATGTTCCTTGACCTGTTTCTTATGTTATTATTAGGCCATTTTTTGTACACATGATTCATGTTCCTATTTCAGACATTATTGGCAATTGGACACTCATTAGTTGGGTGACGAACTTTACCACACAAATAGCACAAGTCAGAAATGATGACATTCTCCTGGTAGAATCCTATCCAGCTTTCTCATTATGACTCCTATGTCCAAGATGATTCACAATTCTAGATGACTGAGTCCACCTATTAGCTCTTTGAAAATCCAATCTTAGGGTGGAAATCTCCTGAGTCAATTTTCTAACCTTCTCTTTCTCACTAAAGAACTCAATTTTGCATTCTTTCAATTCTACCTCAGCCTTTTGTTGTCCATCACTCATTTTATTCTTACCTTTTTCAACCACTGTCAGCTTGAGAATTTTAGATTTTAGGTTCAGCACAAGACTATCAAGATTTTCAACCTGTTTCTTCAACTTCTCATTTTCTTCATTTGCCTCTTTCAAATGGTTTTTTATATCAAGACTTTCAAACTTTTGATCTGAAAAATCTTTTATCAGTTGATCCTTTTCATTAGATATTTCTTGAAAATCATCAATTAAACCATTTATTAGAAAACTTAGATTTTTTTTAAGAAAAAGATGTAACTTTTCTTTTAGTTCAAAAATACTTACTTTAGACTTGTCATCCCCCTCCAGGTAAAAGTCCTCAGCAGCCATGAAGGCAGTTTCATCTATATCCTTAGTGCCAGAGTCCTCAATTTCGGATCCCCACGCAGCCATCATAACATATTCCTCTTTCTCCTTTTGCTTTGCATCTTTTTCTCTCATTTCTTTCTCAGTTGTTTCCTTCTTCTACTCAATTTCTCATTGTGGACATTGCTTGATGTGATGATCCATTTTTCCACATTTGTAACATCCTGACTGAATTCTTGTCATTGGACCATTTCTTACTTCCTAAGTCTTCTGACCACTTTTGATTACCTGTTTCTCACTTGTCTTTTCCTTTCCTTTTCCTAAGGAACTTTTTGAAAATTTTAGCTAGAAATGCTATCTGATCCTCATCTATATCTGATCCTTCATCATCAAAGGCAACCTTTAGCACCAGTGATTTCTCTCCAGTTACCATTTCTTTCTTTGGACCCCCCATATTCATTTCGTATGTCCTGAGATTCCCAACCAATTCATTTAAGGTCATAGTTTCAATATCCTTTGCTTCTCTGATGGCAGTGACCTTCACATCCCACTTAGATTTGGGCAGGATTCTCAAAACCTTATCAACTAGTTCCTTAGTAGTGACGATATTTCCCAAGGATCTCAAATCATTGGTGAGCAAGGTGAGTCTGTTTATCATGTCCTGCAAAGACTCATTTTCCTTCATCTGGAAGGTTTCATACTCGGTGAACAGCATGGCAACCCTGAACTTCTAAACTTGAGTAGTACCTTCATATGCAATTATCAAAGAGTCCCAGATCTGTTTGGCAGTGGTGCAGTTCGATATCCTATTGTACTCATTGTGTCCCAGTCCACACACCAAGATGTTTTTTTCCTTGGCATTCTTCCTCATAGCCATAAGATCGTCAACAGTAAACTCTCTTCTTTCCTTGGGAACCTGTTGACCATCCACAATCTTCATGGGAGTGGTAGGCCCAATGGTGATTCTGTCCCGGAGCTTGTAGTCTTCTCCTTGCATGAAGTCTTCCATCCTAGCCTTCCACCAACCAAAGTGAGTTCCATTGAAGAGTGGTGGTCTAACAGATGATTATCCTTCTCCATGTTGAAGAGGTAGTGCAGTATTCATTTTGATCAGTTTTAGGTATAAGCCTTTAACAAGGAGACCTACTCTGATACCACTTGTTAGATTTGTACAACCTATGGATTTGCCTAATCGAAAAACCAAGTTTGCAGACGTGTTTCCAGAAAGTAAAAAGACAGGAGAACACAATATTTTTACGTGGAAACACCCGTCTCATGAAAGGTGAAAACCATGACCTGTACCCCTCCAGGAATTTTCCCCAACTTCACTAAATCAACATGAGCCTCAAACAAAAGATTAAAAAGACCTAGTAATCTACGATGCAACAACTTCAAAACAACCTACACTACGCATAAACATCCTCAGGCTTATGTTCCCCACGTCTTGGAGTTGTCGACAACTTGAAGACACTACCTACTCTTAGTTTATAGATCACTAAGCTAAGTAGAACATCATGACTCAATAAAAACAACTAAAGTAGTTTTCCAATACTCAAACTAAAACGGAGAAACAATTTAAGCAAATGACCCAAGACTAATGAACTTGACTGACTCACTTTCTTGCTATTTGTCTCAGTGAGAAAGACTAAGTATGCTTGCTCCTTTTAATCTATTTTCTGAAGAAGTCCGCACTTGGTCAACCTCCTTGTTTTTTGTTTCAAGCTTTTATTTGAATTCGAATTTGCTTGAAACTCTCATTTCCAGTAACTCCTTCTATAGCTGTGATTTCAGAACTCACTTCCTATTTTGATGGTGCGTTCTTATCTCCTACTGCTTTATCCACTTCGTACATCATGGCATCTTATCTTGACGTCTCAGAGATAGTGTACTGAAGAACCAGATTAGGCAATATGTTTCATGATCCAGAGGTCATCATCAAAACTTTCATCTGACTCAACAATTGTTTAGCATGTTTTGAGCTCTAAATCTTGGATCTAATATTGGATTTGATGAAGGGTCTTGATGTATGTTGCCTGAAGGTGTTACAAAGTGTTGATTAATAGTTTTACATTGGATTTACTTGCATGTTTTTACTCTTGAATTGCATGATTTTATACTAGCACTGCACACCTATCAAGTATTTGATAAAATGTCTGGTTATGATTTCTTGACGAATTGGAGGTCCAATTCATGTCTTATGAATTGAAAGACTTCATGATGATTTTAAGATGTGTCTAATTCATGAAAATGTCGATTGTGTTGTAAAGCCAGGTTTGAGCCCTTTCTTAAAGATTTCACCTCTTATGAGCCCCTTAATATTGATGTTAATGCAAGGGTAAGGTTGATGATGATCTACTCTTATGATTGAAGTTGGGCTCATCATTTGAGGTCAATGATGTTATGAGCTACTCGTTCCATGTCCTCTATGTTGTTGCAAGTTATTTCAAATATGATTATCATATATATTCTGTGGGATTAAATTTAGCACCGAGTGGACTAGAGGCGAGTCCCCATGTCCAAAAACTATGTGGAAGCATAGGATAATATTTTACCCTTGCTATACTAGTGGATCCATCTAGTGAACTATCTCTTACAATCCTTTATGAAATTGGGTTGTGTTCCCATAAATTTAAGTGGGGTCTTAAATAATTTCTGAAATTGGGTTGGGTTCACATAAGGAAGGTTATTTCATGTGAAATGGGTCATGTTCCCCTAAGTTTGAAGTATGGTTTACCTTGGCAAGTAGACCACCTCTTTACCAGTGAGGGGTAATCATCGGGTTTCCAAGTCGTAGCTCGCTTGGTCTTATTCTATGTTGGTTGAGATCTCTTCCCCACACCTATGTATTATGATCTATATGAGTTGAATGAATTGTAAGCATGATTTACTTATGTATTGATCATACATGTCATGTTGTTATATTATGCCTATTGCCTATTATTATGCATTTTGACTATGATGCCTATCTCTTGTTGCATTGCATCCTACATACTTAGTACATTCAAACGTACTAATGCATACTTTATGCCTACATGATATCACCATGTAGGAACTGGAGCCCTGCTTGAGTATCTCCCCTCACGTGGCTAGTACGGTTTCACTCAAGCTTGGTGGTGAATTCTCCATTCCGGGGACGTTGCTTTTGATCTTATGTTATGTTCTAAAACTATCTTTCTTTTATGCATGTATTAATTATGAGGGTGGGCCCAGTTTCTTGTCTTGTCCCCCGCTCTTATCAATGTAATAGAGGTGTTGTTGGATATGTTATGTATTATACTTGAGCTTTGGCTCACTTATGATATTCAAGCTATTTATTTATAAATCTCTCTTTCCCTAAGTCCCAATTTCCTTTGTTTATGTTTCTTATGTTATTTACATTGCTTTCGCGACCAAGGATGTGTAATGATATGCTATGAGGCTTGTTTGGGGTTCATTCAGGTTCCCTATTCGCAGGTCAGTCTAGGCCCTAGGCTTGGGTTGTGACAAAGATGGGGCTTTCCCCTCTGATGAATATTCTTTGCTCTTCTAGTTGATTATGCCAGTTCAAAGAGGAAGGCAAAGGAAGGTGCATTGAAGGTTTTGATGTTGATAGATCCGAGTTTCACTATTTTTTTCATTATTCCTTTTGGTTGCAAATGAGCTTCTCATGTGTCCCGAGTTGTGATGTGAACCTTTGGTGTTTACGTCTTGGTTGGGTATATTGTTGCTAGAAAGTTCATAGGTGTTGATTTAGGTTTGTATTGCATTACCTTGTAGCTTGTTGGAGTTGGCGTGGTGGATTTTGATGTCATACTAGGGATGGAATGGTTTCTTACATGTTTTGTCTTCATGGATGATAGGACCCGTAGAATTAGATCTCGATTCCGTAATGAACCCGTCCTTGAGCGGAAGAGTATTGCTGTGGTGGTCAAGTATTAGCAAAGAGGGTAGGTCCATTTCATGTCTGAAGGTACAATTGATCTCTAAGGGGTTGCATTTATCATCTTGTGAGAACTGGAGGTGTTAAACCTAAGTTGTTTTGTTTACAGAATTATTAGTAGTGGTAGATGAGGCCTTGAATGTTCCTTTCTGATATTTTGAAATTGGGGTAGTATCTTTTGATTTGACTAGTATACCGGTTATGCTTATAAGTCTCATGATTAAGATCTTTAGTCCCTACTCTAATAGGCTTATGGTGGTTTTGGTAATAATATGATAGTTCATTTCCCTAATGAGGTAGTGCATGTGAGTCATTTTAGGGTAGTACTACAAAGTTTAAGGAAGAAAGTTAGATGCTACATAGGAGAAATGGGAATTTTGGTTGTAAGAGGTTGCCTTCCTAGGTCGTACGATGTCAGGTGATGGCATTAAGTTGGACTCTAGAAAGAAGAAGGTGATTAACTATTAGACTAGACCTTGACTCCCTTGTGTGTTAGGAGCTTCTTGGGCTTAACGGGCTATTACCAGAGGTTGTGATTAGATTATCTTCTATTGCCTCTCTTGTGACTTAGTTGACATTAAGTAAGGCCAATGTTGTGACCGACATTTTGAGTAGAGTGATTTGATAGGTCCAGAGTTGTTACCCCTTGTGTGATTCCTTTGTGCTAATAGGATTCACGTGTGTGTCCCAGATGGTTGCATGAGTCTATTGTGGCTAGTACGGGTCTATAAGGGTTGCCCTATGTTATCGTTGCATAGAGTCTTGTCTTGTGATCTTGGTTGGACTTAGCTTGATGGGTTGGAGGTCTTGGGGTAGTTTGGGCTACTTGCATAGCATGCTTCCTATGAGTGTAGAACCCGTAATGTCGTAATATGATGGTTAATGATGGTCGATCTATTTGGTCAACTACAATGCGTTATTCACTTCTCTAAGGTTGATTTGATGTTTGAGTTTTGTTCTCAAATGTGGAGGAGGGTAGGTGATATCCCTAAGTTCCCTTTTGAACTAGGAATGATCATTTTGAATATTGGTGGAGTTGTTTGGTTGGCTTATGCACCGGTAGTGTTTGTGGGTCTCTTGAATAGAGTCTTAAAACATATGTTTTTGGTGGTCTCTAGTGATGAGGTATTGATTTGTTTAGAGCTTGTGAATCATTTGGGGGTAGTGTTGCATGTCTTGGAGGATGAGATATTGTTTGCTAAATATGATAGGTGTGCATTGTGGATTGCAAGAAGGTGGTTAGAATTCTTTAAGGATTATGAAATAAGTGTACATTATTTTTTCCACGGTAAGGCTAACGTTGCAATCAGTGCTCTAGGTACCTAGCATGTGTTGTTGATGGTGGCAAGGAGGAGACTAGTGGGGTCCATCAGTTGGTTAGATTGGAAGTTAGGTTGATGGAAGTTGAGCATGATGGTGTAGCATTCTTGATGGTTCCAAACGTTCTTTGGTTAAGAGGTCTAGATTAAGCAAGACCTTGACTCCACCTTATTAGAGTTGAAAGTTTTGGGTGAAAAGATGGTAGAGTGGAGGTAGTCTCCCAAGGGGGAGATGGTATTTCGTGGCGACAAGTGGAACAGGTGTGGTTAAGGTTGACAAATGAGTTATGGTTGTGAGTCCTTATGGGATGAAGAGAGAAGTTGGTAAGGTTTCATAAGTTTGGGGATTGCTTTGGATAGGGGCTGGTTAGTTCGGTTCTTCATGCTTCTAGGTTGATGGGACGTGTTGGTGACTCTAGTGCTATAGTACTCTTTGAGATTGTGGGTGATGTGGAAGACAAGTTGGTTTAAGGGAAGGTCCCAGTGGAGGTGTTGGATGGATGAGTGGAGAGGTTGATTAATGAGGATGTGGTGTTCATTAAGGCCCTCTTGGAACGATCATCAAGTCAAGGGTGTCTCCAAGGAAGCCAAAGCGGTCTTATGGGACCGATATTCGTTCCTTATTCACTCTAATCAAGCCTAAGATAGTGACTAAGTCCTTCATGTGATTCCAAGTCCTATGTTTCAGCCCCTAAGTCATTCATATGCATTCATGTTTAAGTTGGCAAGTTTATGATGATTTTGCACTTATGTTGAGATTTTGAAAATGGTGTTTTAAATGTAATGTTGCATGTTATTGGGGCTGATTTGTTTATGATTACTCTTGTCTTATGTGTCTCTCTTACATTCAAGGACGAATGTTCCCAAGGGGGATATATTGAAATGACCACCAAAAAGTGCCCGAAAATGTGCCTCAGAATGCATCGAATATTAAATTCCATATATCTCAAAATCCATGCGCGATGTCAAAAATCCAACTTCATATTCTTGTTCAGGGGGTCATAATCAGAGGGGAAAGGATCTAACCCCAATTTTAGCAAAATTTCATAATTACTAAATCTTTTCTATTAAATTAGGGTTAGATCCTTTTCCCCCTAATTTGGACCCTCTGAACAAGAATCCGAAGTCATTGAGATATATGAAAACTAAAATTTTGGGCATTCTGAGGCATGTTTTTGGGCACTATTTAGGGTCGATACAATATCTTCCCCTTGGGAAAATGAATGCATATGAATGACTTAGGGCTGAAATATGGGACTTGAAATAACATAGGGGACTTAGGATTAGTACCTTAGCAAGAGTGGAGTGGAAAAGAGAAGGATACCACTTTTGCATGTTCGCTTCGGCCTCCCATGTAGCACTTTCAACTTGTTGGTTCCTACAAAGGACCTTAACGGATGCCACCTCTTTGTTCCTCAATCTCTTTACTTGCCTATCCAAGATCTGAACCGGAACTTCCTCATAAGTCATGTTATCCTCAACAGCACCCACAACATCAAGAGACACAATGGCATTAGGATCACCAACACATTTACTCAACATAGAGACACGGAACACTGGGTGAACCAAACTCATTTCACTAGGTAACTTCAACTCATAATCTACCTTGCCAATCCTCTCTAACACCTCATAAGGACCAACATACCTTGTACTCAACTTCCCCTTTTTACCAAAATGGACCACACCTTTCATCGAAGAAACCTTCAAATAGACCCAATCACCCACTTAGAATTCTAGGTCTTTCCTTCTTACATCAATATAAGATTTTTGACGACTTTGGGTTGTCCTCAACCGTTCCCTAATCATCTAACCTTCTCAAGATCTTCCGTAACAAGATTCGGCCCCAATAGAGCCACCTCTCTAACCTCAAACCAACCCACTGTGATCTACAACGTCTCGCATAAAGAGATTCAAATGGAGCCATACTGATACTAGAGTGATAGATATTAAATTTGCAAACTCAATCAAAGGAAGATGGTCATCCCAACTACCCCTCAATTCCAATACACAAGACCTTAGCATATCCTCAAGGGTTTGAATGGTTCTCTCGGCTTGACCATTCGTTTGAGGGTGGAAGGCCGTACTAAGGTGAAGTTTGGTGCGAAGACCCCTTTGAAAAGACCTCAAAAAGTGTGAAGTGAAAAGTGCACCACGATCCGAAATGATGGATAAAGGAACCCCATGCAACCTCACTAACTCAAGGATGTACAACCTTGCATACTCTTCAGCCCCCATATGTGGTCCTAACTGGTAGAAAGTGAGCCGATTTCGTCATCCTATCAACTACCACCCAAATGAAACCAAAACTTTTCTAGTCTTGGGCACCCAACCACAAAATCCATATTAATCACCTCCCACTTCCAAGTGGGAATCTCTATATCTTGGGTTAGGCGACCCAGCTTTTGGTGTTCGATTTTGACTTGTTGACAACTATGGTAACCGAAAATGAATTTGGCAATGTCCCTCTTCATGCCTCCCCACTAATACACATCCCTCAAGTATCTATACATTTTGGTGGAATCGGGGTGGATAGAATAAGAAGAATTATGGGCCTCATCAAGAATTTTCTCCCTCAAACCATCAACAC
>JAABOM020057779.1:0-14719 GCA_011800125.2 Solanum clarkiae
ATTACTACATAATAAATTTTATTAAATCACTAATTATACTTGTTATAAAATAAATAAATCAAGGTTATTTACGATAAATTAATAACTTATAAAATTTTCTCATTCAAACATTTATAAAATAAAATAAAAGATAAATACCAAAAAATGAGTAACTAATAATAATTTTGTAAATTATGAATGCAAAAGTATATAAATTTTTCGGGTAAAAACTAAGATATAAACTTATACATATAATAAAAATATAATATTTTTAAATGCTTAAATAATCCATAACTATAATATTCAAAAGTTGGAAAAGGAAAAAAAGTTACAGAAGAAAATTCTGGTACAAGGATTACTCAACGTCGTTGTCTCTGAGCATGGGCTCTGAAGATTCTCATGACGACGGCCTAATTCTTCATTCAGTATCTCTTCTTCAAGCATTGAGAATGGTAACGGTGAGAAATCTGAAAATCATGATATCTACTTGCAAATGCATACAGAAGGAGCTCCATTAAGATTGCTGATATGAAGGACAAAGGCGTCGATTCCTATGGCTTCAAACAATAGGTGTATTTAATTTCTTCATGTTTTAATATTTCACTTTTGTATTAGGTTCCTCATCCTACAATTTTGCACTTGGCATTGGGATATTTTTAAGATCGTGATCTTGGAAAGGGACTTATTCTGCTATTGCATTTCTATCGCTATAGTGAGTAAATGGTTTTCACTAGGCAAGTTGAGTTCAAATTGAAAGTCAAAGTTTGATTTTCCACAGATACATATACAAGATAAACAGATATATTAGGAGGGCGTTTGGGCATGAAGTTTTTACTTTTTTCCCAAGTTGAACTTTGGAAGACTCTTTTGTCTCTAAAAATGAATTTTTACTCTTAGACTTATTCTCAAAGAAATAAATAAATTATCTTGGATTTGCCAACAACAAAATTCCTAGTGTAATGGCACAAGTAAGATCTATGGAAGGTGGTGTGTACGCAAATCGTGTTGGATTTTAAGGACATATTATGCAATTTGATGTGTAGTGAAGCAAAATACTAATTATCTGACAAAAACCACACCATTATTCCTTCGCACTATGATCACAGTCACAGATGCGCATCAATGTATAAATTGTGACATGTTTATATGCCTATTTGATAATTGATTATACATTAAGAGAAATTGTCTAGCAAGGAAGAGAGGTAGCACTAAGTGAGAAAATAGATTATTGTGGAAACTTAACTTAAATGAAAGAAACATTGTCTATTCCTTTTCTATTTTCATCTTGATTCTGGGTTTGGTAGGTGATTGTATCTTATGTTAAACAATCTCCTTGTGTAATTTTGTCTAGTAAAAAACTGATATAGTAGAAAGAAAAATCTTTCTTTTCTTCTTTGCTTTTCTACTGAACATAGTTTCTAGAAGCTTGGATGTCCTTACATTCAAATTTAACTAGAGCTAACCAACAATATTTGAGATTTTCCTAGACTAGACCTTAAGGGATTTTCTGTGGTTTATACATGCATTTAACCAGTCGAAGCACCTTCGACACCTGTTTCTGTCCAGGAAATGCTATTATAAATTGTAGTAACTATATTTTACATAGTTTTGACATTCAAGGAAAGTGGTTTTGTTGCATTGCAATTAGGCCTCATTTGTTTGCGCTTAATAGAGGTCTAAATCTGTATGTTTTAAGCCTCAAGCCATTAAGTATAGATGCTTATATTAAGATTTAAACATTATTTGATCTAAATAAGTCTAATTCATCACCATCAGCGAACATAAATATTGCAATTTTAAAAATTAAATAGTGATTTTTGTTTTACTAAATGTATATTTTTTAAATATTTTATTACCTTTTCATTTGAATTCTAATTTTGATATGTTTACAAATAAACTAAATTATGTACATTCAGATATTGAAAGACAAATAGTCTTAATCATTTGGTGTTCAGATCTCGGGACGACATCTTGATCATTCATATGTGCATTCCGATTTAGATGCCTTAAACTTCATGAAAACAAATGAGGCCTTAGTATCCCCCGCTTACTTGTTTATTATATGTGTTCTGCTGGAAAATGGTGTTGGCTGAATCCAGAATGATGGTCCCTGATTGTCGCAAGCGCCTGGAAGGAGCACTAGAGGACCTTAAAGGAACTCTGGTATTGTGTGATGTGCCATTAGTACATCATTTAACTCCTATGTTTTTGTGCTTTCCACTTGTTAAATTGAAACTCCTCAAAATAAAATATAAATAAACAAAACCAAGAATAGAAATCGGAAAGACAAATATTAAACAACTAGGGAAAATGTGCAGTAAGATAACTAAATGAATCAATGGAATACTGCAAGTAGTTTGATCTGTCAAACGAGGTGCTTTAGATTGATTCTTTAAGGTTCTGGAACATTGAGTAAAGTGCAAACCTAGTGCGCACTAAAGCTCCCGCCATGCGCACGGGCTGGGAAGAGCCCGACCACAGGATCTATTGTATTTTTGCTAGAGGATGTTTCCAAGGCTTGAATCTGTGGCCTCTTGGTCACATGCGTTGGGTTCTGGAACTTGAGTGCAGTAGATTAAGGATCTTTACATGGGTTTGTCTTAGAGTATATCAACGAGCCTTTTTTTTTTACTAATGTGATGTTAGTTCTTTGCAAGTGGGATGATCAACTCATTTCCCCAAGAAAGCCCTTCTATAACTTGAAATATAGAACTCCCTTGTCAGATCTTTCATGTGGTTCTTTGTCCTAATATTAACAGTGACTCTTTCCCAGAGCATAGTGCGGCTATCCGTTATAGATTTTTAGTTGCATTTTAGTTATTTGGTTACTGATGAGAAATGTAATTCCAAACTGCCTATCCTTGCAACTCCTAACATTTCCACATTATAATTACACCACCTTAACTAAACAACTTTTGCATCCTCCTTTTCCATGATTTTATCTATTTTTCATTTACCACTTTCATTAGTTTTGGTTGTTTTTCTTTCCTTCCGTTGTTTAACCCTTGGTCCCTTAATTTTTGAAATACTAGCTTTTGTATCTCATTCTTATCTGAGAATTCGCTGATTAGAAGCTAATTGTTTCAATTTCATCCATGTTCATTCATTTCTAAGAACGTCTGAGCCACCCCTTCAATTCTCCTATTGGAACCCTCCTGTAGAACCTCAATTCTTGTTCATATATTTTTGCGAACAGAGTTTGGCACCTTAATATTTGATGCGTCAAATTCACATCTTGCATGTGTTCCTGACCTCTATACCATGGTAATAGAAGCTTATCTGAAGAGATTTGAAGCTTAATACAAGTCCCATCTACTTCAACTCTACGTTTGCATTATCAGAGCTTCATTCACTGCTCTAAAATCTATATCTAACTATTAGTCTTTTACCATTTTTAATACACTAGTGACATTTTGTCATGAATCTTGATTCCTAGACCCCTTTAACTCAGATTGAAAAAAAAAACAACCTTTATACAAGACAGTTCAGATTTTGATCTTCATTGGTGTCTATATTCTAAAAGACGTTCTTTATGAAGCTGTAGGCATGGCCTCCCTGATATAAAATTGGGCCCTTTTTAAATTAAGAACCTGATGGACCATTTTGGTATCCCTTGTAGTTGGGTTATAACTTGGGTTCTCATGTTTTCCTCTCTTGAACTTCTTTCCATATCCCAGACATTACAATAGGGATTGGATAGGCTTGACTATTAAGTGAGTGGTCACTTATAATTTCTTTGGTCCCCAGCTTCTGAGATGAGATCTAAACTTGGAATATCTACTGACTGTATATGTGCACATCATCTCTTTCATGTGTCATATGTTTTTTGCTCCATACTTCAATGAGACCTCTCTTTCTCACTGATCAGTACTACTAAATGGATGTTCGTGCTTTTACTTTTCCATCCTGTCCTTCTATGTAGTCGATTACAGATAAAGATATTTTGCATTTCAACACTCCAACCTTGATTTCGTTATTTGAGGATAACACTTCAACCCCGATTTTCATGGTCTATAGTATGCAATGTCTGCAAATTTTCCAGTTGACAAAGTAAACACGTAGTTAATTCCATAGCCAAGTCATTTCTCTTGGATCTTCAGCATCTTATTCACAAAACTATCCACCACAAAATAATCGTTGTTGCTTTATTTCCCTGTATACTGTTTCATTTCTGATTAAGTATCCAAACAATTGAAGACCTTAGATGCCCTTGTAGCCATTGCCTCTTTTTTTTTCCATCTTCTACATATTGCCACTGTGCTATTTAACATGAGGATTAGTATGTTGCACCATCTAGATCAAATTAATCCAATCATCATTATGTAGTTGATATGTCTTCTCTTAACGGTTTCTTTTTCATTGATGTCTAATAGTTCAAAAGATTTGTTCGTTCTTTGAAAAAATGACCTTTTATCATTAATTCTGATTGATCTGAGTGGATAAATTATAATCTTTGTTGTCGATTCAATCTATTTTGTGAAATATTTGTGTCGTATATTTTTATTTTGACTATGGGGTGACTTACTACAATTTTAGGGGAAAGTATGGGTATCTCTCTCTAAGTAAGTGCAAAAATGGCAACTAAAGTTTAAGATGAAAATTTTGTGATGTTGTACATTCTCATCACCAGGAAAAATGAAGGCCTTTGTCAAATAGAAATATTAAAACTAGCCCTTGTTGGGAAAAGCTACATTAGATGTTGTATTATTATTGCAAGACCGACTCTAGGTTTGAGTTTACCTATCCATTCTTTAAGGGAAGCTGCTAAAACCATCAAATTGAGAGCAACATCTATTGGCAAAGGAGACTATAAGATAGTAATACTTGTCTTTAGCTTAGTTTTGGAGTTCAAGATATTGGTCCTTGTGAAACTGAAGAAAGGATTTTGATTTCTGATTAGTTGTCATTTCTATGCAGGCATATAAATTTGCTCACTAATCAGGACTTGGGCCTTGAAGTGTTATCTAACAAACTATGAAAGATTACTAGGACATATATGTATTCTTGAACCAAAGAAGTCCAACCACTCTGTTACAAAGGAAGATATTAGCATTATTGGGCCGTTTTCAACCTTCCTCTAATCAACCTTACCTTTTTCATAGCCTCCATAACCAAATCTAGACCTAATAAAGCTATTTCCCCTACCTCAAATCATTCAACCGAGGACCTACAACATCTACCATAGAGAGTCTCAAAAAGAGTCATACCAATGCTAGAATGATAGCTATTATTGTAAATAAACTCAATGAGTGGAAGATAATCATCCTGACTACCCTTAAACTCCAATACAAAAGCTCTAAGCATATCCTTAAGAGTTTTTATAGTTCTTTCGGCTTAGCCATCCATTTGAGGGTAAAAGGATATAGTAAGCTTTACCTTAGTACCAAAACCTCTTTGGAAGGACCTCCAAAAGTGAGAAGTGAATTGAGCATCTCGATCTGATATGATAGACAAGGGCAACTCATGCAATCTAATCAATTCATGAATGTACTATCTAGCATACTCTTCAGCCCCATAAGTAGTCTTAACTGATAGGAAATGAGCTGACTTTGTTGTTCTATCAACCACAACCCAAATGGAATCAAAATGCTTTCTAGTTTTAGGCTACCCAACCACAAAATTCATGTTAATTTCCTCCCATTTCCAAGTAGGAATCTCTATGTCTTGAGCTAGGCCACCTGGCCTTTGATATTCGGCTTTGACTTTTTGGCAATTATAACAAGCGAACACAAACTTAGCAATATCCCTCTTTATACCACCCTACCAACACACTTCTCTCAAATCTTTATACATCTCCATGGAACCGAGGTGAATGGAATAGGAAGAATTATGAGCCTCATCAAGAATCTTCTTTCTCAAGTTGTCAACACTAGGCATACACAACCTACCTTTGTACCTAAGGGCACTATCTCCCCTTTGGGAGAAAACCTCCACCTTGCCATCTCTCACCAAGGCCTTCAATTCTAACAAGGAGGGGTCAAGGTCTTGCTTTGCTTTTACATCATCAACCAAGGAAGATTTTGAACCATCAACAACCACAATACCACCATTATCAACCTCTTCCAACCTAATCCCCAATCTAGCTAACCGATGAACCTTTCTAGCCACCTCTTTGCCCCCATCATCAACATGAGCAAGGCTACCCATAGATATCCTAATCAAAGCATCAGCCATAACATTAGCCTTACTGGGTTGATAATGCATACTTATATCATAATCATTAACCACCTTCATTGTCACAAGTTAAGGTCTTTTTGAGTGAACACATATTGGAGACTCTTATGATCGATAAAACACATCAAAATGCACCCCATACAAATAATTACGCCAAGTTTTCAAAGAAAAAACCATGGTGGCCAATTGAAGATCATGGGTAGGATAATTCTTTTCATGCACCTTGAGTTGTCTAGAGGCATAAGCTATCATTTTTCCATTTTGCATCAAAACACAACCCAAACCAATTCATGAGGCATCATAATACACAACAAACTCTTCCAACCCTTTCGGTAGAGACAAGATAAGAGCGGAGACAAGCTTATCCTTCAAGGTTTGGAAACTCCTTTCATACTCATCGATCCATACAAATTTTGCCTTCTTTTGGGTCAACTTAGTCATGGGAGAAACAATAGAAGAGAACTCATTCTTTAATATCCGGTAGTAACCCGCTAAACCTAAGAAACTTCTAATGCCCGATGGGGTCAAAGGTCTAGGCCAATTTCTAATCACTTCCGTCTTTTTAGGATCCTCTCTAATACCATCCCCCGACACCACATGAACTAGAAAGGAAACCTCTTTCTACCAAAATTTACATTTTTCATACTTAGCATACAACTTCTCTTCCTTCAATTTTTGTAGCACTACCTTCAAATGACTCATATGCTTCTTCTCGCTATGAGAATAGATCAAAATATCATCAATGAAAATCACCACAAACAACTCAAAGATCCATGAAGATAGTCGGTGTATTAGTCAACCCAAAAAACATAACTACAAATTCATAGTGCCTATACCTAGTTCGAAAAGCCGTCTTGGGAATGTCACACTCCCTCACTTTCACTTGGTGATACCCGGACTGAAGATCAATCTTAGAGAAGTGATTAGCCCCTTGAAGTTGGTCAAAAAGATCATTGATCCTGGGTAGAGGATACTTATTCTTGATGATGACTCTATTAAGTTATCGGTGGTTAATACACATTCTATGAGAACCATCCTTCCTCTTCACAAACAACATCGTTACACTCCAAGGTGATTGGCTAGACCTAATAAAACCCTTCTCCAACTAACCCCTCAATTGCTCCTTCAACTCCTTTAACTCTGTCAGTGTCATATAGTAAGGGGGAATAAAAATGGGTTGAGTATCGAGAAGGAAGACTATACCAAAGTCTATTTCCCTTTGGGGAGGAAAACCGGGAAGATCATTTGGAAAGACACCAAGGAACTCATTAACCACTGGAACTGACTCTATAGGAAGGGCCTTGGACTCAACATCCCTAACCCTCACAAGATGATAGTGACACCCTTTAGAAATCAACTTTTGGGCTTTAAAGCAAGAGATAAACCTACACTTGACCACTACATTATGACTCCCCCACTCAAGGACGGGTTCATTTGGGAATTGGAATATGTCCCTACGGGTTCTACAATCAATAGAGGCATAATATGTATGCAACCAATCTATCCTAAGAATGACATCAAAATCCACCTTATCCAACTCAGCAAGATCACAAGGCAAAATTTTATGAAAAATGCAAACGGGACAATTTCTATAGACCTTTCTAGCAACAATAGATGCACCAATGGGAGTAGACACCTCATAAGACTCACACAACAATTCAGGCTCAACATGAAGCTTTTTGGCAACAAAAGAAAGAGTGGCATCTAGGTCTATCAATGCATAGACATCAAAATTAAAGACTTTTAACATACCGGTGACGACATCAGGCACCTCCTCTACCTCTTGCCTCTTTTGAAGAGAATAGAACTGATTGTGCCTTGGGGAACCAATAATAATTAATCATTTTGTGGCCTACTTCCCCACAACTAAAACAAGTATTGGTATCCTTCAAGCATGGGCCACCATGACCCTTACCACATTTTGGGCACATAGCATTAGGCACCACACCACCATTACCTTGGGCCCTTGGGTAGTCATTGGCAAAACCTTCGATTAGGAGCATAAGAAGACTCTTGGCCTTGATGAAACTGGCCACCTTTGAGACTTTGGAACGTACCATCAAAACGGGCCCTCTTGGCCTCATTACCCCTTCTCATTTGCAACTTCTCCTCCTCCAATTTTTCGACATAAGTCATAAGGAGGGACAAGTCCATGTCACTTATTAACATGGCGGCACCACATTTTTCATTCACCAAATTGGATATACCCATTGCAAACTTATTCATCCTTGACCTTGGGTTGGCAACCAAGTGTAGAGCATATTTAGAGAGTTGATTAAACTTGAGGGTATACTCCCTCACATTCATGGATCCCTGCTTCAAATTTATGAACTCCAACATTTTGTCCTCCCTAAGTTCAAGAGGGAAAATCGGTTGAGGAAAGCCACTTTAAACTCCTCGTAAAGAACTACATGGTTGATCCTCTTCTCCTCCTTCCATTGAGTATACCATACTTGGGCCACCCCCTTGAGTTTGTAGGCCACCAACTCCACCTTCTCTTCCTACCTAACACCAATAATAGACAACACTTTGTGAAACAACCCCCAAAAAGTACCCGAAAATGTGCCTCAGAAGTACCCGAAATCATGATTTTCCATACATAAAAATCCATTCATTATTTCAAAAATATGACTTCATATTCTTTTTCAGGGGGTCAAATTGAGTGAGGAATGGGTCTAACCTGAAATTTAGATCAACCGTATCAAAATTCAAAAATCACAAAAAATGTGATTTAGGAGGATCAATTTTGAAGGGGAATATCTCTTAGAATATAAACAACTGGGTTTCACCTTAATCTGAGTTCGAATGAAGGATTTATGCCAATTTCTATAGAACTTATCACAGGGCTCCCTATGAAGCCTTATATGGGAGGAGGTGTAGTTTACCAATTGGGTGGTTCGAGGTTAGAGAAGCAGAGTTAATTGGGCCTGATTTTGTCCACCAATCGATAGAGAAGGTGAAGGTCATTAAAGAGAGGTTAAAGACTGCATAGAGTCGCCAAAAATCCTATACCGATATGAGGAAGAGAGATTTATAGTTCGAGATAAATGATTTAGTGTATTTGAAAGTGTCACCTATGAAAGGTGTCATGAGATTTAGTAAGAAGGGAAATTGATTCCATGCTATATTAGACCCTATCAAATTGTGCAGAGGAATGGGAAGGTCGCTTATGAATTAGAGTTATCTTCCGAGTTAGACGGAATCTATCTAGTGTTCCACGTGTCGATGTTGAAGAAATGTTTGGAAGATCCTAACTTGGTGATCCATGTGAAGAGCATTGGAGTGGAGGATGCTTAACGTATGAAGAAATTCTGATCCACATCCTTGGTCATCAGATTCGCAAGTTGAGAACCAAAGAGATAGCCTCAGTCAAAGTCCTGTGGAGGAATCAATTCGTTGAGGAAGCCACATGGGAAGCTGAGGAAGAGATGAAAATAAAATATCCACACCTATTCATGCCAAATGATGAGAATGTTGAAGGTAATTCTCTTACTCTTAACTAAATTGACTGTCTTTTCTTGAGCTAATTGTCTATTCATGAGTTGATTGTCTATTCTTGAGTCTGAATAGAGTTGATTAATGATTGAAAAAGAGTCAAGAGTTTGATTGATAGATGTAAATGTTGAGATGAGTTTGAGTCTATTCATGCCTTGATATCCACCTTTACTTATCATTCAAGGAAAAATGATTCCAAGGGGAAGATGATGTAACACTCGGTAAAATTATCGAAATACTCCTAGAATGGAGATGTGTGTGTAACGCATCTTCTCATGCTTCGTTTGCGAATTCGAGACTGGATATGCAATCAGCATGGAAAATTGAGTGGGAAAATGGTCTTGTTCAAATTTTAAAGCTATCGGATCGAAAAATAATTATTTGATCCGAGACGAATTCCAATCTGAAGCGCGCCCAAGGTGCGATGGGCCTAGGATGTGGACCAACACTTGTTTTTTAAAAAATTTTTCGATGAGAATTTGAAAACTCGTTCGGAACATTTTTTTTAGAAAAACATGTACATGTTCGGACGCCCAGTCCGCTAATTTTAAGGGCATTCCGGACAATTTTGAACCTCTCCTAAACTCAAAACACGATCAAATTAGGTCATTTTGGTGCATAAATAGAGTCTAAACCCCCATTCTAAGTCCTTTTCTAAGTATTTGAAAGAGGAAAGCGTAGATTGAAGAATTCAAGGAAATTCTTGAAGGTTGATTGTTGATAGCGTCATCTCAGGTATGTAAGGCTAAACTAAAAACATGAGATTGTTCTCTCATGTGCCCCATAGATGGTCATAGAAGAGTTGAGAGTCCAATGAGTCTACATATATGATTCTTGAATGGTTTCTTGAAGTTTTTCTTGAAAATTATATTAATTACATGTATTTTCGATGTTGATGATCATCATAAACTTGTTTTCTGGAATTAAATAATTTTCATGAGATATTATATAACCCTACATGATAACTTTGAAAGCATGCACGAATAAACTTAAGAATTAAGTCTAGAGCCTTGATATGAGAATGTCGATTGTGATTGTGATGTGAAAGTGATGATGAGTTGATAGATCTTGATAGTCCTGTGAGTATCCATAAATGAACTCTAATGAATTATCAATTCAATTATTTCCCTAATAATTTTTCTAAGCCTTGAGTTATTAATTGAGATGTTGATTGATGAGATGATTAGAGTCTCTACGAGACTGATTGAATGATGAGTGCCTCTACGGGGCTGATTGAGATGATTTGATTGAGATAGTTTAATTGGGATGGATTGCTTTTATGAGCATTGAGTCATGGGAGGAGTATCGAGCACCGAAAGAGTAAGAGTTAATCCAACTCGCACTCGTCAAACTACATAGTTAAGCATATGTGAGGATTAGGACTATCACACCACATTATATTGAGGCCTCCTCTGATTAGAAGTCTCTGAAACAATAGAGGACTTATAGATTATTGTCTTTATTTGGACTTGTCCATTATCGTTTTGATTTGTTCTCTACCTGGCAAGTATGGAACGACTGTGGCAATATCAGCATGATTGTTGTACAATAACTGGCTCATAAGTGATTGTTTTTAGATAAGAGAAATTCCCAGAAAGTTCCCAGATTGAGTACCCTGAGTCGAGATGAGATAAGATGAGATGAGTCCCTTTGAGATGAGTCTGATTTAATTGATGAGGTTTGATTGGTTGATGGGTCACTTGTCTACTCTTTATTCTTGCTTTAGATAGACACTTGACATGTTGATTGTTACTATTCTGAGTTGGTTGTTGTTATATATTATTCTACCTGTTTCTGTTTCATTCAGCTATTTTACATACCATACATTCCACTACTGACGCCACTCGTCGCTGCATCATTTTATGATGCAGATACAAGGGATAGAGATTATCAACAGGCGCATCGTTGAGGATGTAGGACGTTCAACTGATTGGTGAGCCTCCCCTACTTCAGAGGATTCATTTTGTTATTTTCATCTTACTTTAGATTGAGCTGACATTTATTAGCTTATTTATTCATTGAGGTAGTCATGGGTCTGTCATTGGCACCACCTGAGAGTGATAGAGGTTTCATAGACTAGAGTCGAATATTGATTATTTAAATTGTGAGCTAATTCTTTCTGCTAATCTTATATTTTATTATTATTTTGAGACACTGTGGCCAAGTGGTTCGCTTAGGGATTAACAATAGTCTCTGGGTGCTGGCCACGTCCTGAATTTCCTCCTAGGGCGTGACACAAGCATTCGAATAACTTTCATATTTTATGGTAAAAATGAAGTAACTCATAATTGACTCAAGTGTATTCATGAAAACTCAAACATGTACAAGGATTTAGAACTCAAAAATCATAGGATCTTGAACATGCAATTACTACTCATGATCTTAACTCAAGTAGACGAAGAGGCACATGGATGAATATAATCCAACGCTTTAAGTAGCCTTATATACCTAGAGTTGAAGAAAACCTTGACCTCAAGAACCCTTGCGTCTTCTCTTACTCTTTGAAGAATTCTAATATAGTTTGTGCTTTTAAAGTTTTAGAATGGTTTTAGAAAACTCTTTTTCGACTAAAAATGACTTAATTAATCATGGTTTAAATTTATGAGGGGTTGGTAAAAGTCTAGAATTCCCATCATGAAAAAAGAAAAAAAAACAGTTAAGAAAAGTGGGTCTGCATCGTGCCACAGTGTATGTTTTTTCAAAATTTTTTCGAACGAGTTTTTTCAATCCCATCGAAAAAAATTTAGAAAACATAAGTACCTGTCCACGACACGCCTCTATCGCATACTAACACTGTTTTTCATTTTCAGACTGAAAAATTATCTTTTGATTCGATTGCTCTAAAAATCAACCAAGACCACTTTCCCACTCAAATTTTCATGTTGATCGCATATCTGATCTCAGATTTTCATCAGAGCATGGGAAGAGGCGTTATTTGCACATCTCTACTCTATTTGATTTGTTTAGAGCTTGTGAATTATTTGGGGGTAGTGTTGCAAGTCTTGGATAATGAGGGGATTGGTTGCTAAATATGATAGGTGTGCGTTATGGATAGCAAGAAGGTGGTTAGAATTCTTTAAGGATTATAAATGAGTGTGCATTATTTTTCCCCGGTAAGCTAATGTTGCGTATGGTGCTCTAGGTAGCCTAGCATGTGTTGTTGATGGTGGCAAAGAGGAGATTAATGGGATCCATCAGTTGGTTAGATTGGAAGTTAGGTCGAGGGAAATTGAAAATGGTAGTATAGTGTTCTGATGGTTCAAATCTTCTTAGGTTAAGAGGTCTAGATTAAACAAGGCCTTGACTCCGCCGTATTAGAGTTGGAAGTTTTGGGTGAGAGAATGATAAAGTGGAGGTTGTCTCCCAAGGGGGAGATGGTAGTTCGTGGCAACAAGTGGAATACGTGTATATAAGATTGACAATTGAGTTGAAGGTTATGAGTCCTTATAGAGTGTAGAAGGAGGTTGGTAAGGTTGCATAAGTTGGGGATTGTTAATAGATGTAGATATGGTTCGTCCGATTCTTCATGCTTCTAAGTGGAGGGGATGTGTTGGTGACTCTAGTACTATGACACTCTTTGAAATTGTGGGTGATATGTAGGACAAGTTGGCTTAAGAGAAGGTCCTGGTAGGGGTGTTCGATGGATGAGTGGAGAAGTTGTTTGATAATTATGTAGTGTTCTTTAAGGCCCTTTGGGAAGAGTCGTCTATTTGTACATGCCTCTCGGGGAGCCGGAGCGGGCATGGAGGAGCAATATCCATATCTCTTTCATTCTATTCAAATTTATGGTAGCACGTCAAGTCCTTTTTGTGATTTCAAGTCTTGCATTTCATCCCCCTATGTCATTCATATTCATTCATGTTTAAGTTGGCAAGTTTATGATGAGTTTATACTTATGTTGAGATTTTGAAAATGGTGTTTTAAATATAATGTCGTATTCTTGTTAGGGCTGATTTATTTATGATTACTTTTCTCATGTATATTTCTTTTACATTCGGGGACGAATGTTCCCAAGGGAGAGATATTGAAACGACCCCCAAAAAGTGCCCGAAAATATGCCTTGGAAGTATCTGGAATCATGATTTCCATATATCTTAAAATCTGTTCGTTATTTCAAAAATATGACTTCATATTATTGTTCAGGGGGTCAAATTGAGTGCACAACGGGTCTAACCCAAATTTTAGAGCAACTGTATCAAAATTCAAAAATCGCAAAAAATATGATTTAGGAGGGTCAGCTTTGAAGGTACATATCCCTTAGTACACAAAGCATTAGGTGGCCTACAACCTACCAAATTAAAATCTTTGAATAGGCTTTCCAACGCACTTGGTTTCACCTCATTCTGAGTTCGGATGAAGGATTTATACGCATTTTTGTAGAACTCGTTTGTGCAGAAAATGCAGATTCCAGTGGGTTTTCACGTCACCTCCGCGGCGTGCCCCTGTTGTTTTTGGTGTCTGTTTTAATTTTGTCAGTCCAAGACTTATAAGTCTTGGGCCTAAGGGTCCCCACACTTGAAATACATATACTTAGCCTTATTTCACCCTCATATCTTCCTTAACATTCCCAATATCCTCTCAAACACTTAAACTCATATTTCACCATAAATTCAAGTCCCAAAACTCAAGACCAATCTTAAGGATTTCATCAAGGGTCTCATTCAAGCTTCAAGTCTCTATTTCCAATCTTCTTCAAGGGTTCTCCAAAATCAAGGTATGTGGTGTTAAATCATTGAGTCCTTTTACCCATGGTGCCTAAGCCTCCTTTTTACTAATATTGCGTGATTTAAAGTTGATTTTACATGTGGATCTTATATGATGAGAAATTTACTGCACAGTGATTTTAGTTCATAAAAGTATGATTGTTTTGACATGTTTTGAGCTCCAAATCTTGGATCTAATGTTGAATTTGATGAGGAGTTTTGGTGTGAATGTCTTGGGGGTGTTGCATGGTGTTGATTGATAGATTTACAACAGATTTTCTTGCATGATTTCATCTCTAAATTATATGGTCTTTTACCCCCATTACACATCCCCAAGATGTTTGATAAAATGTCCAGATGTGGTTTCT
>JAABOM020057780.1:0-14717 GCA_011800125.2 Solanum clarkiae
ATATACCATCAACCTGCTACTCTAATTCGTGACCTCCACTTCTTTCTATCTACGGTCATGTCCTCAGTGAGATCAAGAATAGAAACATGACATAAGTAGCTATAAAACATCTTTGACCTCTAATGGTGAGCCTAACTTTAAAAACATAAGAATAGATCATCATCAAACATTACCCTTGCATTAACATCAAAGGCCCACAAGAGATAAAATCTTTGAAAAAGGCTTAATCCGGCATATACAACATCATAGACATTTTTATGAATTCAATACATTTGTAAAAGCCCAAAATCATCATAAAGTCACTTGACTCGTAAATCAGGCAATAAATCATCAATAACTCTTAGAATCATTGAAAAGGAATTTTATCAAACACTTGGTGGGTGTATAATGCTAGCTCAAAATCATGAAATTCAAGAGTGAAATAATATAAGAAAACTCAATGTAGATCAACCCACCAACACACAGTAAAACCTTCATGTAAGATACTTTCAAATCCATCATCAAATCTCATAATAGATCATAGTGTCATAGCTCAAAACATAAATAGTCTCAATAAACTAAACTCATTCATAGTAAAAGTTTGAAATAGATAGTCATGTATAATAAATCAACATTTTATAAAACCTCAACATAATTAATACTCAAGTCCATAATAGAAGATACTCATAGATAATACAACTTGAAAACATACAATTTTTATAAAAATGGAGATTGGGCTCCATCAGTGAAAGGACCCAATGGGTGAAACCCACATACCTTAAACTTGGATTTTCTTAATGTAGACTTGAAATAGGCTTGAATCTTGAAAGGAGTTCTTGAGATTCAGAATTATGCTTGAGACACTTTATTTTTGAATGAAATATTTGGTTAAGTCTTGGAGAGGGTTTTAAGAGGGTCTTGAGTGATATAGAGTTGAAAAATGGCTAAGTGTAGGTGTTTTTATGCAAAAGTGAACATGGGGCTATGACCCTAAGGCCCTTGGGCTAAAATGAAAAACCAAGGGAAATAATACACTGGTCTGTGTCAGGTTCGCGATGCGGACCCATCGCGCAAGCAACGCCAACACTGATCCACACCCCTAGCACGTCGCGGGCGCTGATGGCTACTAGAAATTGAATTTTTGAGAAATTTATTTTTCGCTATGGGTCCTCTAAAATTGGGGTTATACCCATTTCCCACTCAATTTTGTCCCCTGATCAAGAATACGAAGTCGAATTTTTGATATCGTACCCAGATTTTGAGTTATATAGAACTACAATTATGGGCATTCCAAAGCACATTTTTTGGTGGCATTGGGAGTTTCAGGAATCCCTCATCCCGAGGAAGCATGGCTCGAGGACATATAAGAAAGCTACTATGTAGAGAGTGTGGCAAACTCCATTTAGGAAAGTTTTGAATGGGCACTGATAGTTGTTATAAATATGGCCAAATGGTTCACTTTCAGAGAGATTGTTCCACACAAACCAACAAAGCTCAGCCCATTACACGACATTACCGCTTAGAGGAAATCAGAGAGGTTCTACTTCTGGCATGAGCAAGTCCATAGACCAGTTATGTGTCGCGGTAGTTGCCCATATTAAAAAGAAAACACTCCAGGGTGTTGTGGTAGGTGTGATTTGAGTCCTTACTCTTGATTGCTTTGTGTTGGCATGTAATGGTGCTATCCCCATCAGTTGTGTCCCCTTATGTGGTTAGTAATTTGATTGAACTCTCGAGTGTCTTCCTGAACCTTTCAATGTATCTACTCCAATTGGTGACACAATTTTAGCTAAGATGATCTATAGAGATTGATTTATGTCAATCTATCATAGAGATACCATGAATGACTTAGTTGAGCTAATCGAGATGAACCCAAGGTCTGTTATCCAAAACTTGATGTTTGATATTATCAATGAGAGACAAGCTTATGTTTCTAAAATTTAATTTTACCACCTAAGAGTGTCATTTGAGGTCTTGTAAACCATGAGTATAGTTTTCATCCCAGAGCTAGGAGGATGATGATGGAGAGGAGGAGACTAGATAGTGAGAGTGGTTGTTGATTTTGTCACACCCCAGGAGGGTACCTAAGATGTGGTCGGCACTAGAGACTATTGCTAGTCCCCAAGTGAACCACTTGGCCTCATTACAATCATTCAATTAATAAACTCTACTAATCAGCGAAAGACATAAAGAATGTAAATGGGCACATCTATCTAATCTCAAAATAATAATATAAATGAAAGGCTAGTAGAAAGAACTAGCTCACAATCTTAACAATCAACATTCGACTCTAGCCTATGAAGCCTCTATCATTATCAGGTGGTGCCAATGACAGACCCATAGCTACCTCAATCAAAATAAAGCTAAGCAAGTCTAACTCTAAAGCAAGATTAAATAATCATAATGAATCCTTCGAAGTAGAGGAGGCTCATCAATCAGCTAAATGTCCTAGATCCTCAATAATGTGCCTGTTGATGATCTCTAATCCCTGTATCTACATTATAAAATGATGTTGCATTGGGTGGAACCAGTAGGTAGAATAATATGAAATATCAATCAACTTAAGAGTAATAACAAATAAATATGTCAAATGTCTATAAGCAAGAACAAAGAGTAAATAAGTGACTCATCAAACCAATCAAACCTCATCAATCAAATCAAACTTATCTCATCTCATCTCGACTCAAAGTACTCGATGTAGGAACTTTCTAGGAGTTTCTCTTATCCGACAACAATCACTTATGAGCCAATGATTGTATAACAATCATGCTAATGTTGCCACAGCCATTCCATACTTTCTAGGTAGAGAACGAATTGAAACTAAAATGGATAAATCCAAAATAGAGACAGCAATCCACAGGTCCTCTATTGTTTCAAGGACTTCTCATCAGAGGGGACCTCAACATAATGTGATATGATAGTCCAAATCCTCACCTACATTTGGCTAGGTAGTTTGATGAGTGTAAGTTGGACTAACCTTTAGTCTTTCGATACTCGATACTCCTCCCATGACTCAATGCTCATAAGACAATCAATCAAATCAAATCATCTCAATTAACACATCTCAAATCAGCCTCATGGAGGCACTCATCATTCAATCATCCTCATAGAAACTCTCATCATCTCATCAATTAATATCACAATCAATAGCGGTTAGAATAATCATTAGAGAATAATCGAATAGACAATCATTAGAGTTCATTTGGGAAGACTCATGGACCATCAACTACTATCAACCGATCATTATTTTCACATTTACAATTACAATCACAATTGACATTCTCATTCAAGGCTCTAGACTTAATCCTTGTCTTCTTTCATGCATGTTTTAATAAGTAACATATAGGGTTTATGCAATATCTCATGAAAACTATTCAATTCAAAAAAATAAGTTCGTGATGATCATCAACATAAGAAAATACATGTAACAAATATAATTTTCAAGAAAACCCATCAAGAACATGTATTTAGACTCATGAACTTTCAACTCTCTTCTAAGACCATCTATGGGGAACTTGAAAAAATAATCTCATACTTTTAGTTTAGCCTTACATACCTGGGATAGAGCTTTGACAATTAGCCTCTTAAGAATCCTCCATGAATTCTTCAATCTTACGCTCTCCTTCTCTTCTTTCAAGCCCTAGTCTCTATCAAGAACTTATAATGACTTAGGAATGGAGTTTTTAACCCTTTTTATGCATAAAACGACCTATTCTGATCGTGTTTTGAGTTTAGAAAGGGTTGGAAATTGACCAAAATTCCCCTCACGAATTTAAAAGAAACTTTTCACCTCAAAGAAGAGTCTACGTGTATTTTTTTGACAATTTTCTAAATGAGTTTTTCAACCTTCGTCGAAAAAAATTCAAAAAAATAAGTGTAGGTCCACTACTGTCACGTACTCACTCTATTTTTCATTTCAGATTAAAAAATTATCTTTTGATTTGATCACTTTAAAAATCGATTGAGACCATTTTTCCACCCAATTTTTCATGTTTTTTGTATTTCCAGCATCGAATTTGCAAATGGAGCATGAGAAGATGTGTTATGTGTATGTCTCTACTCTAGGAGAATTTTGATAATTTTATTGGGTGTTATAGATTTAAACTTGTAACTAGAGTTATATGTTCATTAGGTAAGTAGGGTGTTGGTGATTTGATAACTAGAGTTATATGTCCATTAGGTAAATAGGGTGTTGATGATTTGATTCCCATAAGTTTTGACAAAAGAGTGGTAAGAACCATTTGATGTTCATGATGAGGTATAGAGAAAGAGTTATTGTTAGGATGAGTTCGAGTATGCTTAACCTAGAAAGGGGTTTATGTTGATGTCATAGTACTAAAAAGGGCAAGGTATAGATGTTGAATGAGGAAACAGAGTGCTTTCAATGTGACAGATCTAAACTAGGCTTATGATATTGAAGTGAGTGTCTTATGAGATTCATAGATTTATGAGCTTAGCTAGATAATGAGATATACTAAATGGGCGAATGGTACTTGAGCTGTGAAGAGGGGGTATGTTGATCGAGTATTCGTTGTGAGATCTTAGCGGGCCTATGTTCTTAAATTGCTACCTAGTAGTTATAGATTGGTATAGTATGAGAGAAGTGTGTGATGCACAGGTTAACACTAGGCTCTAATCTTGAATTTCAGCGGGTGACATTAAGAAGGAGGTAGCATTATGACAATGATAATCTTAATTGGAGATTTTCTCTAAGAGTCTTCCTGTAGTATGTGTTCAATGTTAAGATGTTAACTTGCAACAAGTGAGATGCTACGAGTATAGTTTAGGTAACCCTTATATAGAGATAGTGAATTAAGGATGGAATAGTAGATAAGAAGAGTCTTAAGATGTGCATTCACTGTGGTGTAAGATTATGTGAAGCTCTAAGTTTTGACTTGCTATAAGAACATAGATAATATATTTGATATGTCAATGTAGAGTGAGCTAGTGTAAGTATTTCTTGGCTACCCTTAGTAAGTAGGTTGATGGGGATTCATGTGTAAATGACGATGAGTTCTACCTTGTAACCCAAGCCTTCTTTAGTTACACATTAGGGGCTTAGAAGTTGGGTGGTAGAAGAATAAACAACGAGACAAGGCTATAAGAGTTACAAAAAGTGATTTAGTATGCCAATAAGAGTAGTAAATATAGAAAGATATCCCTAGAGCTAGAAGGAAATGCGGAGTAGTATATTAGAAGAAAATTCTAATAGCAATTTTATACCTTTGATATAGTATAACTTGAGAATTTAAGATGTTTATGTGGATAGTGATGCCCCAATCATGTAGAGAGCTATACTTATAACTTAATAAAGAGAACTGGTTCACAGACTTAGGGGTTGGACCTTTGAGCTAAGGGGAGATGAGGAGCTAATAAATTAAAGTAAGTCCCGAGTTTTGAAAGTGATGAGTCGATCAGGATGAGACATCGATGCTTTTCTATCCTTTATATTCCGTATATCTCAGTTAAGGTGATTCTTTATTCCTGTCTTGTGTATGAGCACCATGTCTACGACCTAGACCATGCACCTGATGTTGATTCATATTCGTGTTGAGTTTTGCAAATGAGGAGTGACAATTGTACTTTATCTCACAACAATCTTAGAGCCCTCAATCTCATGCATACGATATGTGACTTGAGTTTCAAAACATGTTTGATTTCGTAAACCCATGGTAGGTCCTAAAACGCAAATGATATTGTATTGAATTATGAATGCTCTCACATCAAATTTCTTAAATGTATCATGCTTATGATCTTTAGCTGTAAAGCTTTCCAATGGTCCTGCTTTTCAATCTAGGTAGAAGTGTCGATGATAGTAGAGGAGTGATGGTCGATTGGAGAGAATAAGGAGGAGTGAATGTATCCTTATTGTGACACTAGTGTTGTACTTGTGTCATATAGGAATAGAGATAGGGAGGAGGGGAGAGATGCAATCTTATTATATATAATAGATAGGTAAGAGTTGTAGGTACGTCTTTGAGTGGGAGCTCATTGAATAGTGGAGGTAGAAGTGCTAAGTACGCTTGAAAATTATTAGATTTAGTTGAAGTGGTTAGAGTGATAGGCTTGAATGCATGGTTGTTATTTTGTGAGTACTGATGATAGACTATCAAAGACTTTGTAATAAGGGTTTCGAGTAAGGGTAATGAAGTAGTAAAGAGAACTAGTGATCTTTAAATGAAAGCCCTTGTGGAAGTATAGAGCTGAGTATTAAGGATTAGCCTTGTATGAATATGATCATCTTAGGAGCACCTTAAGGCTCAGAAGTAGGCTTGAATGGAAGAGAAGGAGGTGGTTGGGTGGAGATTCGAATAAGAGCTATGACCTTGAATTGATGGAGTAAAGTGCTATGAAAAGGAGCATAATTGAGATGGAGAGTGTCCATAGAGTCTTGTATATCACAATGGTCCCATTCTTGAGTAGATTTGATGACTTCCTTCTTGAGTCCAAACAATTGATTGACGAGGTGTTTAAATGATTCAAAGTGATTGAGTTCCGATGTTCTATTCATGCTTGATGGTGAGGATGTTTGAGATAATATCTCCACTCTCAATCTGAATCGATTTGTCTATTCTCAAGCTGATGTATATATTCCTAGTCTGTGTAGAGATTGTTGAGATTTATAAGGAGTCGAAGTTTAAATTGATTTAGTGAGTGTTGAGAAGAGTCTTGATTATATCCATGCCTTGAGGTCCATCTCCACTCTTTATTCGAGGATGAACGATTCCAAGGGGGAGATAATGTAACACCCAATGAAATTGCCAAGATATCCCTAGATGAGAGATACTTGCGTAATGCATCTTTCCAAACTTTGGTGGCATATTCGAGGCCGAAAATGCGATTAACATGAAAAATTGAGTGAAAAAATAGTCGTGGTTTATTTTTAGATCAACCGGATCAAAATATAATTTTTTGATGCAAAAACAATTTCCAATGAGAGTGCGCAACATGTCTGTGTTGTATACTTCTCATAGATTTACATTTAAAATTGATCCAAATATTTCCTACGGTATTAGAAAACTCAAACAGAGAATTTTCAGTGAAAATTATCTCAAATACATCATGTCCGCATGGCGAACCTATGTACCTGAGGCGAACCTATTTTTAGTTTTTCATGAGGGGCATTCTAGACCTTGTTCAACCCCTCCTAAACTCAAAATATGATCAAAATAGGTCGTCTTGAGTACAAAAGGGTTTTTAACCAATTCTTAAGCCTTTCTAAAACTTCTAACAAAAGCTAGGCTATGAAGAGAAAGAGAAGAGCGAGGGTTTCGAGTTCAAATACGAAGATCGATAGAGGGTTGATTGTTCTTCTAAATTCCAGATATGTAAGGCTGCTCATAGCATTGGACTGACTTCATTCACACACCCCACATGTTAATTCTCCATAGTTGTGTTTGAGTAGTGTTTTACCCAACTTCTTGAATTCTAAATGGGTAAATTTCCTCTTCCATTTGAATTAGAAATATATATATATATATATATATATATATATATATATATATATGTAATTGAGATTATTGTTATTCCTATTTCTTATGTTTTTGGAGTCTTCATTCATGGATATTTTCCCATGAACCCTAATGAAGTTGATGATCATGGCTATTCTATACTTGTTTGATGTTGAGATTGATGGGTTTTCAAGTATTCACGAAAAGTATTATTTGAAAAATCAAAGTTGTGCATATTGAGAATAAAGATAATGACTTTTCTATAATTAATGAAAAAATTATTTGAATTAATATTATATATGTATTTTATTGAGTCCAAAGAATTCTATTTTTAGGAAAATATTTTGGTGAGATGATACGTGTTTTGATGAGCTGGAGTAAGTTGAGGATGAGGAGTACATGTTCTTGTATATGCATGAGATAAGCATTTACTATTTCATATGTCCTAAGTATGCTTTCTATGTGATTTAACTGACCATATAAGTTGGAGTCTTGCATGGAGTTAGTTGAGTCTTGAGTTGTATTGCATGATTAATGGTCCTAAATTATTGAGTTGTTGAGTAATTGAGTTGAGTTATTGAGAACTGACTTGACTTGATTGAGATGAGTTAAAGGGAGATGAGTTTGATTTAGTTTTCTTGAGCACGATTTAGTCTTAGAAGGAGTATTGAGCACTGAATTAGGTAAGAGGAAACACCTCAGAACTACGTTGCTTGCATAGGATAGTCGTGCAGTTAACTCTGGCGGCTCATGTCCCAATAGATGGACATTTTCTTTGGATCTGACTGAGGGGACATCCTTTACCTTGGCAAGTTTAGAATGGATGGCAATGACATCTGTTTTGTTATGCATCACCGAATTCATGGTGGTGGGGAGAGTTATGTCGGTTAGAGAAACTCCCAAGCATACTTGAATTGAGCATGTCATGATTTTGAACTGAGTTGCCTTAAACATTGAGTCTAATTCTAAAGCATTGCTTCAAACTTTAAAATTGCATCATTTATTCGAGTTGAGCTATGAGATAATGAGTTGCATCTTGAGTCAAGCCGGTTGATTTGAGTCTAAGCCTTATATATTTCATTGAGCTATTTTAATACCAGTATATTCTATGTACTGACGTCCATTTGGGCCTGTATTGCTTTATAATGCAGAGGCAGGTATTAGAGGACTTCAGCAGACGGACTGTTGAAGTTCAGATTCGCGATTTCAAAGATGGTGAGCCCTCCTTACCTTCAGAGGAGCCCTTTTTCTTTCACTGACTATTTTATTTTTCTTGAGTTGGGTAGCCATGGCCTATCATGGTACCATCTAGATGTTATAGGTAGAGGCTTCATAGACATTGAGTAGAGGATATTGAGTACTGTCTTTTCCAACTCTTATTTACTGGAAACTAACTTTTTATATAAAGACTTAGTTATTTAATTATATTACAGTTTTTTTCTTGACTATTTTTATTCCGTTGTTGAGTATGAGGTGACGATGAGGCCAAATGGTTCGCTTAAGGACTAGCAATAGTCTCTGATGTCGGCCACACCAAGGGTAGCCACCTAGGTGTGATAATTAAAGCCAGCCAAAAAAGGATATTATTTCACAAATTACCACAAATTAAGGGAGGTAAATCAATCCTTCTATTGGAACCAACTAAAAGCTAGCTATTCAATCAATATTTGAAAATAGGAAAACATTAGCTCAGTTTAACAACAAAAACGTAGTCTTATTCAAACATATTGACAATTATTGAATATTGGGACTTATTTGGACACAGTAATATCTTAACGAACCAGTAATAACAATAGAATAACAAATGAGGAACATTGTGTTCTAAACCAAAATTTTTATATGAATCACAAAGCAATCAGACAAAATTAACAACAAATAATGGTAAAATAATACCATGAACGGACCTTTTCTGTCGTTAGTCAGATTTAAAGCACACTAAAATTGTTTTTGCCCTGGTCCCCATCATTGCATTTGCTGATCGGGTTCGCTAGTTAAAGTTGTGTTCTACTTGAGTCGGTAGGTGGTCTTTCATCCAGCTTTCACCAAAAAAAAGTGGAGCAAGGGGGTTGTCGGTTGGTTTAGGAGAAGGAGAGGACAAAGAGGGTTGTCTGGTGGGTGCATGGCGGTTTCCAAGTGAGTTTTTCGGCAAGGGCGAGCTAGAAAAGAAAAGAGGGTCGTTTTGGTACTACCGAAGAGGAGATGGGATGAGTATAGCGGTCATTTAGGGCAGTTGGACAGAGGGGTTTGGTTGGGTTGTTTGGGTGTCGTTTTCTATAATGACCCTCCAGGTCGCTTTTGTGATCCTATGAATATTTTATTAGTTTGAGCATTTGCATAGTGACCCTGGATTATTTATTACTTATTGGCATTGACTGTTCAGTCGTTGGGTGAATCGTTTGAGAATTATATAACTTTTTGAGTTAAACAAGAGATTGTAACCATAAAATGAATTTCTAGGTAAAGTCCTAATAAATGGCTTCGGGGTGATTTTTGACGGTTCCATCAGCTCCGGAACGATAAATTTAGGCTAGGAGAATGTTTGCTGCAATTATATCGAGTTTTGCAAATTTAGCTGCTGGAATAGGTCAATAATTGACTTTAGTCAACGTCCTTGGTAACTGTGCTTCAAAAGAAATTCTGATTGCACCGTTGGATCTGGAACGTCGAGTTTGGTCTGGAAAGACCTTTCATTTGGTTCCCAGTGCTTCCAACTGTATTTTGGTCCCTTTGGTAGACTTTGATATTGGAACACGGGACCTATATTGGGATAAAACAACCTCCAATGGAAATTTTGACTATACTGTTGAGTCTAGAATGTTGTTTCCCATCAGATTTCATATATGAATTGTATTTTTGGTACTCCGGATGAGATCGGAGCATCAAAATTAAGTTTGAACGGATGCTGAAAATTAAAAAGTGGCACACTGACGTGGCTAGCCACAAGACACCACGTGGAAAGTCGGTCAAGGAGGATATACATGTACTTCATTTTCCAAAAATGTGAAAAAATAATAAGAGAAAACTTCAAACAACGATTTCTCCTTCAATTTTGAGCCAATTTCAGTTATTCAAAAGCCTAAATTGTGTATTTATCCGATAAGAACATCATGGAAGTGTTGGATATTTATTTAGGTGGCATTGTTTGAGGTAAAAATCCTTGTTTTTTGGTTATATTCTGAGTATGTTTTTTGGAAATTTTGAGTTGCGATTTCTTATCCGTTTTGAGCCAGAATTTGGCGAAATTTTGGTCTATTTTGTGTAGTTTGGTGAGACGCACATCGTGGTAATGTCAGAATTGATTGATAGTGCTCCGTTTGGTGTGGAAATCTGATTTTAGCTACTGGTCATGTTATGTTTTTTCAGAAAATTTGAAATATGATATCTCGGTTGTTTCTTACCGGAGTTAAGTAAAATTTGGGTCTAAATTGTATCACTTTTTGAGCCCTACATTGTGGTATGCTCATATTCTCGTTAATGTAACCATACTTACGGAGAAATATAGTTGGGAAGTTGTTGTAGTACTCATTGTCGATAAAAGATGTTGTATGGTTTTTGGGCTATTTTTTATTATTCTGAGCCTTGTATTGAACTCAATTTTTGTCTATAGACTTGGGGTGACGTAAGGATCATTTTATGGAGGTTGGTTTGGCATTTTGGGTGTGGGCTCCATTTTCTCCGTTTTAGTCGCAATTGACCTATTCTCCCTATTTCTTAAGATATTATAGCCAAACCCGTTGTAATTACATTGTGATTCATATTTTGACAGCTAAGCAGCATTTGGATGTGGTCAAATAGGGTAAAACTCACGTGGTCTAATCTGGAGCATGTGGATTCGCCTTTTAGGTAGGCTAGGCTTTCCCTACCTCTAGACTGAGCTGAAATACGTGTATATTGGGAGTTGTTTATGGTTGGAAGTCCTGAGTAAGATATGTATATATGTCGTAGGCTGATTGTTAGTTATATTACCTGCTATGCATTTTAACACTGTTGTCATGATTTATTAACACCGATCTTCCTGGATAGTCGTTGTACTTAGCATATGGGACAACTATGGTTATTTTGGGATACTTGTGATTATTCTAGACTGTACTAGTTGTGAGTTTTGGCACTATAGACCTACGATAAGTAAAGGCTGGATATAGGCTAATGCCCTGTGATAGGTATATGTTTTGGATTAACTCCAATCTGTAGGAATATGTAGCCTAATGCTATTATGATATGCTAGATGTGAGGTTGTTTGTTGATTATACGTCATACTATGGACTGACTCTGGTATAGATATGGTTCTAATGTAAAGATTGTTCTGGTTACCTATGACACAGCGGTACTATGGTGTGATTTGGTATTGATATGACTCTACTGGACTTGGTTGTCCTGGATAATTGTGATATACCTGTCAATTATTTTTGGGTTGGGACCTTGCTGATACTTAGGGTTTAGGACCCTGACATTTATTCTCTGACTCTTCGTTCTCTGGGGCCTTATCCTAGGCTTAAGCCGACACTACCCTAGATACATTTTGCATTAAGCCACGCAGATACTTGGGTGATTGTCCATATTTACTCAAAGTACTTGTGATTGACTCGAATGTGGTGTATTTGGCTTTGGGTGGGCGTGACCCTACATTATTCTATGAGATATGTACTTCTGCATACAGCTGTTACTCCTTGTGCGTTTGTTATCCTTATCTGAGGTTGGGTTAGCTAGTGTTATCTGAGGAATGGTGACATATGGATGTGTGGGCTGGATTATGTGGTATATATATGTTATGAATGTCGTTGCCTACATTCACTCTGGGCACGATATGACTTTGGAGTTCTGGATCCAGACAGATTGGTTGAGTGAGGGACTGTTTTGATACCTCTCTACATGCTTACTCCTTGATCAGAGTTTTGATTTGCTACGTTTATTATAGTTTTCTATATTTGAGCCTTCTATATTTGCAGTACTTCACTAGGTTGACCTATGATGCCTACTGGGTGCTTGTTACCAGTACTCACCCGTATCTTCCGATGATACAAGTCCAGGTACTAGTTGTAGTTATTGAGTTAGGGGTTCGTAGAGGATTTAGGAGACATTGGTGAACATTAGAAAACTTTGGATATTCTGTAGTCTTCTTTTGTTTTGACGGTTGTCTTTGTATTCGGACACTGGCCTTGTATATGTAGTTAGATTTGTACATGTAGATTGGCATCCTGGTTATGTACGTGATATGTATATTTTTCTTGAGTCTATAGTAGCTCTATACAGTTGACTTCCAAGTTCTGGGTAGGTTGTGGTTATTAATATTGTTGTATTTGCTATGGTTGACTAGAGAGCTAGGACAAGTACCTTGTGGCTTGGGTAATTGGTTTTCCTGTAGGTGGGATCTAACATGCATCATCATGACCAGAACTGAGTCGTAGCATTTTTTGGTGAGAAATCGCCGAAAAATGGAGGAGATGAAGAGGAGATAGGGGTTGGTCATGATGGGGCTTTCTGGCCGAGTTTTGGCGGAAAAAAAGGCGAAGGTGAGGCATTGTCGCTAGTGTTCGCTAGAGGAGAAGGCGAACGGCTGTTGGGTGGCAAAGCAGGGGTCGTTTTAGAGGAGATGATGAGTGGCGTGAGAGAGAGGGTCAGCTGCCATGGTGTCAAAGGGAAAGTGGAAAATGTCAAAATTGAGTAGGGTTTAGGTCTTGGTCTGTTAACAATAGAAAGAAAATAGGAATTAATTCTAGCCATTGGATGAATATTAATGAATGGACGAGATTAATTTTCAACAAATATGGGGTGGATCCAGGTCAAGAGATGGGTTATATGGATTTTGAATAAGGGCAATTGAAATGGAACTTTAAGGTTTAGCCACAAATTGGTTCAATTTGGACTAAAATTGAAAAGAATTTTAAGGAATTTGAACAAACTTTAAATAAATTGGATAGAAAAGGCTATGATTAAAATAAATTGAAAGAAAAATCAATAGATTCTGAGCTAGAAGGCCTAGATAATTTTCTTCTTGATGAATCAAGGAAGACTAATTAGGATATGGAAAAGAAGATTGATGAGTTATCTAGCCAAGTAGAAGCGAATTCGTAGGTTAGGAAAAGGCTAAGGGATATAGAGTATGCGGATCTAAAGATCCAGTTAGATGCATTACTTGCTTTAAGAGGGATTCCCCCTTGTCCTGGTGATGTCACTTGCCCTTCTCGACCTTCCCAGTCTCAACCTACTCAACCTCCAACATATGGTTAACAAAGAGATTTGATAGATGAGTCTAGTAGTGAAGAAGATAACGAGGATCATGTGGCAAACACATTGCGGTATTAGTGAAGTTTAAAGATGTAGTAATCTAAATTTCTTACTTTATAGTTATTTTATGAGAGTTGTTATATGGTTTGTGAATACATGATAACTTTGAAATCCTATTATGTGATTTATGACTTTTAGGTTTTTTTGGTTCAATTCTAAATCACTTTTAAGTTGATTTTCGTATTGAATTTATAAGAGAATATTTAGTAAATGTATTTTATTGTATTGTTGGTAACTCTTTGAATTTGATTTGGCTGAGTAAAATATATATTGAATTAAATGACATGTAGGAAGCTACAAAAGCAGTAATAAGCTTTCATTTTTTCCCAGAAAAGAGACATCATGAGGTCACTTTGTTGCATTTTATTTTCCAAAAAAGAGACCTCATGAGGTCTCTTTTTAGTCTTGTATGTTTTGAAACAGGGACCTTATGAGGTCTCTATTCATGTGAATTTAAATAAATTTAATAAAGTATAGAGACCTCATGAAGTCTCTTTCTGTAAATATAAAATAAAAATAAATTATAAAATTGTGACCTCATGACGTCTCTTTTAGTAAAATATAAAATAAAAAATAATAATAAAGTAGAGACCACATGAGGTCTATTTTTTGAAAAATTCAGAAAAAAAAATTAGCGACCTTGTGAGGTCTCTATTTGGCGACCTCATGAGGTCTCTGCAAAATAATCACCTACATTATAGCGGCCTAACGTTGAGGTCTCTTTTTTAGGTCTCTTTTAACAGTTTTTTAGTAGTGAATTTAATTATATAATTTTGTCAATTTTTATGTAAAAAAGTACGAACACGTAATATATTCTAAAATAATATGCGTCGACTATTTGAACATATCAAAATTATTATTTTAAATTAAAAATTGATTAAAAAAATAATAAAAATATATGATGCATTTAAAGTACAATATTAAAATACTAATGATAATAATAATAAATAGGTAATAAGTAAATAGTAATAAATATTACTACTACTATTATTACCAAAGAAC
>JAABOM020057781.1:0-14714 GCA_011800125.2 Solanum clarkiae
ATATATATACACGATTATAGCATTTAAAAAAGTATAAGATATTCTTAGGGGTAGTGATTCCTTGACCGAAGGGAGGTATGTGCTTACAGCCTAGTAGAGGAAATTGATTACCAAATCTAAAGAAGGGACCTTGATAGCCAAGGGGGAGATGACGAAGTGGTAGACCGAAGTAAATCTTAAGTTTGAAGGAGATGGGTTGATCGAGATAAGACATCAGTTCTTGTCATATCATACATTTCTTATTCTTCTGTTGAGGTGATACTCTCTTCATGTTTTGTATGTGACTACCACGCCTGTGGCCAAGTCCCATATACCACCTATTGATTAGTACTCGAGTTGTGAGGATGGAAAGCGATAAAGTCACTCATTAATTTTGATCTTACCCCATGGATCTAAGTCTTTCTACTCCTATGTTAAATGAAATGTGACCTAAGTTTTTTACTATGTGCAGTTCGGTGAACTCAGAATGAGTCTTGATAGACGAGAAAGATTGTACTTCTTTACAAATGTCCTCAGATAAGATTTCTCGATTGAATCATCCTAATGATCTTTTGTTCCAAGCTCCCTAAGTAATCCAACTTTCCAGTCTTGATAGAAGTACTGATGATAGTAGATGAGTTATGGGTGATGGGAATCAGTGCTCCCGAATTGTGATAATGGAGTTGAGTTTCTATCTTTGAGTTGATATTCCTTTTGATCCCCTACATACTTGAGTATGCAAGTCCTTGATAGTATTCGTGCCAAATAATGATGTTGGAGATAAAGTTTAAATTCTAGACATTGTGTTCTAAGTATATTCTTGAGAATAAGTATTCGAGTATCTGAGTATTTAAGTTCTTGATGGTATTCATGCTTACCTTGCATGGAGAGGTAGTAATTTGAGGTTTCGCCAAGGGAGGGAGATAATAAGTTCCTCTAGGTCCAAATTATGGTGTTGATAGTAGTAAACTGAGAGTAGGGGTAGATGGGAAGCGGTGCATGTAGCATTATTGTGATATTAGCATTAAACTTGTGTCAGATAGAGATAGTGAGAGGGATAAGACCCTATGATGTGTAATAGATAGGTAAGAATATGTGGGTGTGACTTTGGGTGAGAACTCATTAAATGGTGGAGGAAAAAGTGCTAAGTAGGCTTGAAAATTCTAAGGTATAGTTGAAGTGGTTAGAGTGACAGACTTGAATTCGTGGTTGTTGTTATGCAAGTATCGTTGATAGACTAGTGAAGACTTCGTAATAACGGCTCGAAGAAGAGTAGTGAAGTAGTGAAGAGGACTACTCATCTTTTAATGAAAGCTCTGTGGACGTTTAGAGCTGAGCATCGAGGATTAACTTTGTAGGAATATGATCATCTTGTGAATATCACCTTGAGACTTAGAAGTAGCCTTGAATGGAAGAGGAGGAGGTGGTTAGATGGAAATTTGAGTAAGAGCTATAAGCTTAAGTTGAGGGAGTAAAGTGCCATGAAAGGGAGTACAATTAAGATGAGGTGCTAAGCTTGAGAGTTGTACATAGAGTCTTATGTATCGATGGTCCCATTCTCCATTAGAGTTGATGGCTTCCTTCTTGAGTCTGAAATGCTGATTGTCGAGGTGTTCAAACGATTCGAATTGAATGAGTTATGACGTTCCATTCATGGTTGATAGTGAAAATGTCTAAGAGAATATCTCTACTCTCGATCTGAACTGATTTGTATATTAACTAAATTGATTGTCTTTTCTGGAGTGGGTTGTCTATTATTGAGTCCAAATAGGAATTATTGATAGTGATAAGGAGTCGAAAGTTTGATTGACTGATGAGAGTGTCAAGGTGAATTCTGAGTCTATTCGTGCCTTGATATCTACCTTTACTCATCATTCGAGGACGAATGATCCCAAAGGGGAGATGATGTAACATCCCATAAAATTACCGAAATGCCTCTAAAATGTAATCATGTACATAACATATCTTCAAAAGCTACGATGAGAAATTCGAAATCGGATTTACAATCAGTAAGAAAAATTGAGTGGAAAAATGGCCTCTACCTGATTTTAGAGCAACCGAGTCGAAAAATAATTTTCTCTAATTAATTTCAGGATAGTGTTGATATGCGCCCAAGGCGCGACATGCCTGGGACGCGGACCAACACTTATTCTTTTTCAATTTTTTTCATGGGATTGGAAAATCTGTTGGAAAGCAATTTACAAAAATTTATACATAAAATTCACTTGACAAAGGCATTTTATGTGTATTTTTCATGGAAAACAGTTTTTCAACGTGTTCTGAGAATTTCGCGAAAATAACACATGTCCGCGCCCCTGGCGCGACGCGGACATGGTGTTACGGGATGAAATTTTATTCCTTTATTTCGAGAAGAGTATTTTGGTAAATCCCCAACCCCTCCCAAGTCTTATAAATGATTATAATATCATTTTTCTGCGAAATAAGGGTTTCAAAACCCATTCCTTGGTGAGAGTTTTGAGAGAGCAAGAGAGGAGAAGTTGGGTATCTTGAAGACTTGAGTCAAAATTCTCGCAGAGATTCGTATTGTCTTCATCCTGGGTACGTAAGGCTAAACTTAAAGCATGAGATTGTTCTCCCATGTGTCCCATAGATGGTCTTAGATAAGAGTTGAAAGTTCTTGAGTCTACACACTTGATTTCCTGAAGTGTTATCTTGATTTAATTCTTGAATTAAGTTTCTATGGCATTAATGAGTTTCTCGCATATAATAATATCTTGAGAATGTTCTTGAAATTGAGTATTCGTTTAGATATATGTTCATGCATTCATTCACATGAACCCTACTTTGAGGTTTATAATTGCTTTTATATAGTACTCTGAAAAATTAAGATTTGATAGTCATACTAAGCATATTAATTCAGATGACTTCTTTTAGCATATTTTAACTGAGTTTCATGAATATAATCGTTGAGTATGAATAATGATTTGAGAGAGAGTTTTGGTGATATGCAAAGATTATTTCTAAAGCATGAGCTTTGTTAAAGAAATACTTGACATGTTAATGAGTTTTGATTGGATTGAGCATTGGGTCTAAATGATATTTTGAGTACATATTGATGACAATGTAAACATGCTTTTTCATAATAATTTCATTGATAGATGGTGGTGATAGATGATATGAGTCTTAAAGAAGATTGATTTGATAGACAATTATGCATGTTTTAGTCTTGAAAGTATTATTGAGCTCCAAGTTCGGTGAGGAGTGTCACCCCAGAACTCTGTTTGCCAGCTTAGGATAGTCATGCAGCACGTTTTGGTGACTCTTGTCCCAAAAGTTGGAAAATTCTCTTTCGATCCAAGAGAGAGAGATATACTACATCTTTTACTGCGGCAAGTTTAGGATGGGCATGGCAACGATGCCAATTCGTTGTGCAGAGAGATATACTACATCTTTTACCGCGGCAAGTTTAGGATGGGCATGGCAATGATGCCAATTCGTTGTGGCGCACCTGACTTAAAGGTAGCACGATAGGATAGATGTAGGTTAAGAGAAAATCTCAAGCAATATCGATTGAGCATGAGATTTCTAACGGAGCTATTCTTTCTTTTCAAATGTATATTATAAAGAGCATGATTTACTTTAAACTTGCATGTTGTACTGAGTTGAGATGGGATGAGTCTTTTGAGTTGAGTTGATGTTATTGCCATATTATTCTACCTGTTTCAGTTTCATTCAGCTATTTTACACACCAGTACATTTTACGTACTGACATCCCCTTTTGTGACTGCATCGTTTCATGATATAGATATACGGGATCAAGATCATCAGCAGGCACATCGTTGAAGATCTTTAGATGTTTAGCGAATTGGTGAGCCTCCCTTACTTCGAAGGATTCATATGTTATTTTCATCTTGCTTTATAGTTAGATACTTATTAGTTTTATTTTGATTGAGGTAACCATGAGTTTGTCATTGACACTACCTAATAGTGATAGAGGCTTCGTAGGCTAGAGTCGGATGGTTGATTGATAAGACTGTGAGCTAGTTTTCTTCTACTAGCCTTTTTATATATGATACTATTTTTGAGACTAGATGAGATGTGCCAATTTATTTCTTTTTTATTCTTCCGTTGATTGATAGAATGTATGAATGAATGAATGTGATGAGGCCAAGTGGTTCGTTTGGGGACTAGCAATAGTCTCTGAGTGCCGGTTACGTCTAAGGTACCCTCCCGGGGCATGACATTATGGCACTTCCCCTTACATTAAAGTTATAAACTTACGTGTTTTTTTTTCTTTCAAATAATGTTTATCTACGTTATGTTGAATTTGACATAAAAGAATTATATTAATTTTTTTATTTCAAATTTAGAGCTTATGTTTTATTTTTAGTTTCATTTGTTTTAGTAGTACTAAGATGATATTTTACATTAAATGTCATTTTTAGTTAGATTTGACACATTATCTTTTTGTTAAACATTTTAATAATTTTACTATGACGTTATATTTATAATATTAAATATTTCTTGTCAAACATACATTTTATGAAGTTATTATAAATTTTGTATTCTAAACTTATATGATAAATATAATTAAACTACACGAATTTGAAAAATAAGAATTAATTTTTTAATAATGCTAGTAAGAACATAGGTTTATTAATTAATATATTTTTGAAAAATAATATATATCTTAAATATTTAATTTAGTATTATTTATAAATACCCTTATTTCTCTAATATACGTTTTTATTTTAGGTAATTAACTTTTGATTTTAAAATGTAATGTAACTTTGCAATTAGACCTGTGCAAACAAATAACACACTTGGGATTACATTATAATTACATTGTGCAAACAAATATGTCACGAGAATTATTAGTCTGTTCAGTTATTAGATGACTTTTCAAACAAATCCTAAGTAGATGCATTTAATTGTAGTGACCGCGAAGGTCATTTTTAACTTAGTTACCATTTCGCCCTTCCAAAAGGTTACCTTGGGTCATTTTTGGATGAGTCTAAAAGTTGAACTTTGAAAATCTTATAAAAAGTTGGAGTTTCGCAAAAAAAAAAAGGAATTTTTAAAGGCTTAAATTTGAAAATTTTGAGTTTTGGAGCTATTTTGAGTTCTGAGCGTCGAATTTGATTTTGTCAATTCCATCAGCTCCAAAATGCGAAATCTAATCTAGGAGAACTAGCAGAATTGAATTTGGAGTTAAAATGGAGATTTCTGGCCCAAAGTAGCATTTTAGCTCTTTTAAGTTGGAAAGTTTGAGTTTTCTAGCCGTTTTGAGTTTTGAGCGTCAAAATTTAATTATATCGATTCCATTAGCTCCGGAATATTGAATCTGGTCTAGGAGAAGTTGCATAAGTTAATTTGAAGTTAAATTGGAGATTTAAGGTCCAAAGTTGCATTTTTAGTTCTTTAAAGTTGAAAATTTAAGTTTTCTAGCCTTTTTGAGTTCTGAGCATTGGAATTCGATTCTGCCGATTCTATTAGCTTCGAAATGCCGAATTCGGTTGAGGAGAACTTGCAGAATTGAATTTGGAGTTAGAATGGAGATTTTAGGTCCAAAGATGCATTTTTAGTTGTTACAAAAGCTAAAGTTTGACTTTGGTCAATATTTGGAGTTCAAAAGCTTGGATTGAAATTTCAAAATTTCTAGTAGTTCTGGATAGTTAAACTAATGCTAGAGATAGCTTCGTTGCAATTTTTAGTGTTTCTGAGAATATTTTGAGTTTTTGAGTCCGAAACTAATTTAAATGAGCTTTCTCGGGTTTCAGGCCAAAGTGGCCTCAATTTCAAATTCTGATGATTTCGTTGGATTCGAAATGTTGAGTTTGGTCTAGGGGGACCCTCAGTTTAGTTCCCAGGGCTTCCGGGTATGTTTTGGTCCCTTCAGTAGTTTTTAATATTGTAAAATGAGACCCACAATGGAATAAAATGACCTCCGGTAGGAATTTTGACTACACCATGATGGTTGGAATGTCGTTTCTAGTCAAATTGCATATATGGATTGTATTTCTGACTCTGGATGAGGTCGGAGCATTGAATTTAAGTTTAAGAGGTTGCTGAAAATTCTGAAGCGGCGGGTTACGAGGCCCAATGTGGTGCTGCCACATGGCAGACACGGTAATAGGGGCTTTAAATCTGTAGATTTATTTACAAATTTTCTCCAAACTTCAAACATCAATTGCTCACTCGATTTTGATCCAATTTTGGTGATTCAAAAGGCTGACTTGTATATTTTTTCGAGAGGAGCACTGTGGGAGCTTCAGAAACTAATTTTAGTACGTCATTTTTGGTAAATTTTGACATTTTTCTGTTGTATAATGAAGATGATTCTGAAAGCTTAAATCATCGATTTCTCCCTCATCTTAACTCCATTTTAAAATCAATTTCACCGTTGGATTCCATGTTACAAGTAGAACATTTTCATTCATAAATTTTCAGTTTCTGGCTACATTTTTCGGCATGAAAGTTTTGACCATTTTACCCCTTTTTCCCTGAATTCATTGATTTTTGTGTCATTAGATTTGTTATGTGACTGTGATGCTATGTTTGTATAGATTGTGGTGATTTTGAGTATCGGAGGAGAGGGAAAGCGACAATTCCTTCTTGATTTCGAGACTTTATTTGAGACAAGTGGATTTCTAATCTTTTGTTAAGTATTTGAACCCATATTCTCCAATGTGTATTAATTGAGTATTTTGGGATGGAGATGGATCAATGTAGGCTTTGATTGAAATATTTTGAATTGAGTAACTATTTCTAAGGTGATATTTGACTTGTGAATTAGTTGGAGGTTTATTATATGTGAAATAGTGAATTATTTGTTATTGATATCAAATTCGTACTTAACTTTAGATGTGAATGTTATTGAAGTTGTGATGGTATTGGGATGTTGAGGGTATTGTAATATTTATGGTATTGAGTTGACCGTTCTTGATTGTTGAGATATATGATTCGTATGGACATCTTGCGTATTTTATTTTCATGAACATGATCATTGTACATTTATTATGTGTTTGTTTGATGATCCAAAGAAAATAAATGAAAAGCCGAAGGGTAATGGTTTCGACTAGTGAAAAGGAAAAAAAATGAAAAGCCGAAGAAAAATGGTTCTGGCTAGATATGAAATGAAAATTACTGAAGGAAAATGGTTTCGGCGGATACATGGTCCATGTATGGCCCCCATGGGTTCTGACTGAGGCATGATTATGATTAGTAGATGTATATCGTAAGAAAGTCAAGTGTGAGATGTACCATCTTGCGTATTCCATTCACCCAAGGGCAGCGAAGATGTACCATATTTGAGTCAACATTATTTGTGGCCTGCTATGAAGAGGGATGTTTCATTGTTCTTATCCAGGTGCTTGACATCTCAGAAAGTCAAGTGTGAGAACTTGAGACCAGGAAGGTAACTTCAGCGGATGCCCATTTTCGAATGGAAGTGAGAGCATATTGCAATGGACTTCATTGTGGGCTCACCTCCTACTGTTGGGGTTTTGACGATAGAGGCTCGTTGTTTACTTCACAGTTTTAGAGGGCTTTACATCATGGTTTGGGTACTCATTTGTATTTGAGTACAACTTTCTACCCCCAGACTGATGACCAGTCTAAGAGGACCATTCAAGTATTAGAGGATATGCTCCAAGTCTGAGTTATTGATTTTGGGGCTAGATGTGTCATGTCCTGGGAGGGGACCCAAGACGTGACTTGCACCCATAGACTATTTCTGTCCCCAAGTGAACCACTTGACCTCATAACATTTATTTAATCAATCATTTTACTAATCAGTGGAAGCTAACAGAATGTAAACGGGCACATCGATCATCTAGTCTCAAAGTAATAGTATAATTGAAAGGCTAGTAGAAAGAACTAGCTCACAATCTTAACAATCAATATCCGACTCTAGTCTATGAAGCCTCAATCACTATTATGCAGTGCCAATGACAGACCCATGGCTACCTTAATCAAAATAAAAGGCAAGCAGTTCTAAACTCTAAAGCATGATGAAAAATAATGAAATGAATCCTCCGAAGCAGGAGAGGATCACCAATCTGCTGAACACTCAAAGGTCCTTAACGATTCACCTGTTGATGACGTCTATCATGTGTATCTACATCATAATATGATGCAGTCCAAAATGGGACGTCAGTACTTGGAATGTACTGGTATGTAAAATAGCTAAGTGAACCCGAAAATAGGTAGAATAATATAGAAATAGTATCAACTCAATATAGAAAACAATCAATACGTCAAATTTCTATATAAAACAAGAATAAAGAGTAGACAAGTGACCCATTAACCAATCAACTCATCGATCAAATCAGACTCAACTCAGAGGAACTCATCTCAAAGGAACTCAACTCAATTCATCTCATCACATCTCATCTCATCTCATCTCATCTCATCTCGACTCAGAGTACTCAAGGTAGGAACTTTCTGGGAGTTTCTCTTATCCGACAACAATCACTTATGGCCCAGTGATTGTACAATAATCACACTGATGTTTCCACAACCATTCTGTACTTGCCAGGTAGAGAACGAATCGAAACCACATGGACAAGTCCAAATGGAGTCAACAAATCTATAAGTCCTTTATTGATTTCAGGAACTTCTAGTCAGAGGGGACCTCAACATAAGATGATGTGATGGTATAGATCCTCACCTACATTTGGCTATGTAGTTTGACAAGTGTGAGTTGGTTTAACTCTTACTCCTTCGGTGCTCGATACTCCTCCCATGAATCAATGCTCATAAAATAATCTATCCAATCAAACTATCTCAATCTAATCATCTCAATCAGCCTCATGGAGGCACAAATTTTCAATTAGTCTCATAGAGACTCTAATGATCTTATCAATCAACATCTCAATCAATAGATCAAGGCTTAGAACGATCATTAGGGAACAATCAAATGGACAAATTGTTAGAGTTCATTTATGGAGACTCAAGAGGCCATCAAGTTCTATCAACTCATCATCATTCTTACATCACAATCACAATCTCTATCAACATTCTCAATCAAGGCTCTAGACTCAATCCCTATCTTCTTTCATGCATGCTTTTAACCATAAACATAAAGGATTTTATGCAATATTTCAAGAAAGTATTCAATTCAAGAACAAGTTTATGATGAGCATCAATGTGTGAAAAATACGTACATTTAATATAGTTTTCAAGAATATAATCAAGAAAATCATGCATGTAGACTCAAGAACCTTCAACCAACCATCTAAGACCATCTATGAGGCACTGAGAGAACAATCTCATGTTTTCGTTTAGCCTTACATACCTGGGATCAAAGCTTTTCAAATCACCCATCAAGAATTCTCCAACCTTACATTCTTCTTGTCTCTCTCTCAAGCCCTATCATTCAAGTATAATCAAGGACTTAGAATGGGGGTAAATAGGGGTTTTTTTGAACCAATTTACTCATTAAAATGACCTAGATGGGTCATGGTTCACGTTTAAAAGAGGTGGGGAAAAAGTATAGAATGCCCCTGAAAAGATTTAAATTTTTAAACTTGGTGAAACAGTCAGGATGACAGGTTCGCGACGCAGACCAGTCACGCATATGTTTATTTCAAAATTTAATCCCGTCAAAAACTGAGAAAATGTATAAGTGTAGGTGCGCATTGGGTCAGTGTCGCGGAGCTGTCGCGTACCCTTACTATTTTAGTAAATTTTTGTGAAAATAAAATTTTGACCCGGTTGCTCTTAAATCGGGTCGAGACCATTTTTTGACTTGATTTTTTCGTGCTGATCGCAATTCCAGTCTCGGATTTCCCATCTGGGCTTGCGAAGATGCATTGCGCGCACGTCTCCATTCTTGGGGTAATTTGGTATTTTATCGGGTGTTAACATCATCTCCCCCTTGGGATCATTCGTCCTCGAATGATGAGTAACGGTGGATATCGAGGCACGAATAGACTCGAAACTCTTCTTAACATCCAATCTATCAATCTATCTTTCAACTCCTCATTTCTATCAACAATCTCTATTCGGACTCGGGAATAAACAATCAACAAGAAAAGACAATCAATTTGGTCAAGGGTAGGGAATTTACCTTCAACATTCTCCTCCATTAGTACAAATAGATGTAGATATTTTGCTTTCATCTCTTTCTCAACTTCCCATGTGGCCTCCTCAACGAATTGATTCCTTTACAGGACCTTGATTGAGGCTATCTCTTTGGTTCTCAATCTATGAATCTGATGATCAGGGATTTGGATCGGAATTTCTTTGTAGGTCAAACTATCTTTCCCTCCGATGCTCTTCACAAGAATTACCAAGTTAGGATTTCCCAAGCATTTCTTCAATATCGACACATGAAACACCGGATGAATACCATCTAACTCGAAGGCAATTTTAATTCATAGGCAACCTTCCCAATCCTCTTCACAATTTGATAGGGTCCAATATAGCGTGGACTTAGTTTACCCTTCTTCCCAAATCCCATGACACCCTTCATAGGTGACACCTTCAAATATACCCAGTCATCTACTTTAAACTCCAATCTCTCCTCCTCATATTGGTGTAGGATTTCTGGCCACTTTGCGCAGTTTTCAATAATTCTCTAATGATTTTAACCTTCTCCATTGCTTGATGGATAAGGTTAGGCCCAATCAACTCCACTTCTCCAACCTCGAACTACCCAATTGGTGATCTAAATATCCTCCCATATAAAGCTTCATAAGGAGCCATCTGAATACTTGCATGATAACTATTGTTATATGCAAACTCAATCAATGGTAGATGCTCATCCCAATTTCCCTTGAAATCAAGGACGCAGGCTCGCAACATATCTTCTAACGTCTGAATTATAGGCTGTGCCTGGCCATCGATCTGTGGATGGAAAGTTGTACTCAAATTCACCTTCGTACCCTATCCTTTCTGAAACAATCTCCAAAATGAGAGGTGAATTGAGCTGCTCTGTCCGAGATGATGGACAAGGGAATTCCATGTGACCTCACAATCTCTTGGATGTGCATCTTGGTGTACTCCTCTGCAGTTTTAGTTGTCTTAACTGCTAAGAAGTGAGCCAACTTAGTCATCCTATCCACAATCACCCATATCGAATCATGTTGCTTTCGAGACCTCGGTAGACCAGTAATGAAGTCCATTTTGATCATCTCCCACTTCCATTCTAGAATCTCAAAATCTTGAGCTAATCCATATGGCCTTTGGTTCTTAACTTTCACTTGCTACCAGTTTGAGCACTTGGAAACAAACTCAGCAATATCTCGCTTCATTCCACTCCACCAATGAACTTCTCTCAAGTCATGGTACATTATGGTAGAGAAAAGATAAATGGAATACCTAGTGCTATAAGCTTCAACCATGATTCTATCTCATATACCATCAAAATCTAGGACGCACAATCTACTCTGGTACCTCAATACCCAATCTCCCCCTTTGGAGAAGACCATTACTTTCCATTTGTGGACGACCTCCTTCAATTGGAGTAGGACAGGATCTCAGTCTTGCTTTTCCTTTACCTATGCCACCAAAGATGAAGCAGACCTATTTTGGATATTAACCCCTCCCTCATCATTCTCCTCAAGTTGAACTCCCAATCGATCTAATCAATGCACTTCTTTAGCTAGCTTCTTCTTTCCTTCCTCCACATGGACTGTGCTACCCATTGACAACCTGTTAAGAGTATCAGCAACAATGTTAGCTTTACCTAGATGATGGAGAATGCTCATGTCATAATCCTTGAGCAACTCTAACCATCTTCTCTATCGCAAGTTGAGCTCTTTCTCACTAAACACATGCTGCAAGATCTTGTGGTCAGTGAACACATCCACATGCACTCCATACAAGTAGTGGCGCCATTTGAGTGCAAACACCACCGCCTCCAACTCAAGATCATGGGTTGGATAGTTTCTCTCATGAATCTTAAGTTGTCTGGAAGCATAGGCTATCACCTTCCCTCTCTGCATCAATATACATCCCAAACCAACTCTCGAAGCATCACAATACATCACAAAATCTTCTGTTCCATCGGGCAAGGTTAGGACTAGTGCATTGGTCAGTCTAATCTTTAACTCTTGAAGATTCTTCTCACACTCGTCAGACCGGTGAAACTTGACCTTCTTTTGAGTCAACTTTTTCAATAGTGTAGATAGGGAAGAAAATCCCCCAACAAATCAGCGGTAGTAGCCTGCTAACCCCAAAAAACTCCTTATGTTAGTTGGAGAGGTTGGTCTGGGCTAGTTTTTAACCACTTCAATCTTTTGAACATCCACTCAAATACCATCACTAGAGATAATATGGCTTAGGAAAGCCAAAGATTTAAGCTAGAATTCACATTTCAAAAACTTCGCATACAACGCATGGTCCTTAAAGGTTTGAAGGACGATTCTGAGTGTTTTGCATATTCCTCTTTATCTCTTGAATACACCAAAATATCATCAATAAACATAATCACAAACATATCAGATACTGTTGGAACACCCTATTCATCAAATCCATAAAGGTTGCAGGTGCATTTGTCAACCCAAAGGACTTGACTAAAAACTCAAAATGGCCATATCTAGTCCCAAAGGCTGTCTTCGGAATATCACATTCTCTCACTTTCAATTGATAGTAATCAGATCGGAGGTCTATCTTTGAGAAAGAAGAGGCATCCTGAAGTTGGTCAAACAAGTCATCTATCCTTGGGAGAGGATACTTGTTCTTTACGGTGACCTTGGTCAGTTGCCTATAGTCAATACATATTCTAAGAGACCCATCTTTATTTTGTACGAATAGGACAGGAGCACCTCATGAAGAAACATTCGGCCTTATGAAGCCCTTCTCTAACAAATATTTCAACTGCTCCTTCAATTCTTTTAGTTCGGCGGGGGCCATCCTATAAGGTGGAATTGAGATAGGCTAGGTATCAAGAAGAACATCAATCCTGAAATCAATCTCCCTATCAAGAGGGACTCCGGGCAGATCCTTAGGAAATACTTCTGGAAACTCATTCACGATGAGAACTGACTCAAGAGTTGGAGACTCAACATCATTAGATTTAACTCTAACAAGTTCATAAATACACCCCTTATCAATCATCTTTCTGGCTCTAAGGTATGAGATATACTTTCCTTTAGGTGCTTCGGAATCAATCTTCCACTCTAGAACCAGTTCATTTGGAAATTGGAATCTAACGGTTCTGGCTCTACAATCAACCAGAGGCATAATAGGCGTGAAGCCAATCAATTCCAAGGATTGACTCAAAATTAGTCATATCTAACTCAATCAGATCGATGGTAGTATCCCTATGATGGATGGACACTATGCAAGCTCTATAGACTCTCTCAGCCCGAATAGACTCACCCATGAGAGTAGAAACATCAATAGGTTCAAGAAGATTCTCAGGGGTTCTATCAAATCTACTGGCCACACGCAAAGCCTTTCTCCTGATCTTGATAACAAAAGATAATGTGGCACCAAGATCCATCAACATATAACAATCAATAGAAAAGACTCAAATCGTAAAGTCTGGGGAGTTCTCCTGATCATATCGACTGCCCATGGCATACAAATGGTTTACAACTCCGCTTGTGCCTGAAGTGGTACCTCTCTGATTCCCCTTAGCTGGCGAGGCTGGTGCAGAAGATTGAGCTCGGTCAGCCCACTTTGGACAATCTCTCTAGTAGTGACCCACTTGGCCACACTTGTAGCATATATCACCCCCCTCATGACATCTCCCTAAGTGCAGTTTACCACTCTTGCCACTTGATGGCTTACCCACTGAACCTTAAGCTGCACTAGCTTGGGACTGGGACCCATGGGCTTCAACATTACGGGACTTTTGTTCATTTCTGACTCTAGGTGCAAGTGCACTAGTAAATGATTGTGCTGAAAACCGATTTCCATTGCATTTCTTCTCAACTTCATGGCTGGATGTTTTAGCTTTCTTGATTCTGAACTCTTCTCTATCATGTTGCCTCTCCTCATCAGCTTGTTGCACGAAAGTCATCAATCTCCCAATATCCATGTCACTCACGAGCATAGCTCCCCTCCCATCTATCTTTGGCCCTCTATTCAACCCAATGTACATCCCCATCTTTCCCCTTATGTTAGCAACCATATATGGAGCATAGCAGGATAATTGTGTGAACTTCAGCCCATACTCTTGTACAGTCATAAACCCTTGTTTCAAGTTCAAGAACTCCCTCACCTTCACCTCTCTCCTCTCCCTTGGGAAGAAAAGCCCCAAGAAATCTTCCTCGAACAAAGCCCAAGTCGTCACGGGGGTATCCTTCCCTCTACCCTTCTTCCACTAGTCATACCACAGTCTAGCCACCCCTTTAGTTGATAAGTAGCTAGTTCCACTCTGTCAGCATCTGCCACATGCATCACTTGGTGTTTGAACCCGTAAGTCCTTAATTGGTTCAAATTGGTAAAGTTTGGGACCAAATATAAATTTCTTATAAAGTTTAGTCCTTAAGATTTAATTGTTGTGGGGTCATGTGTGTGGCCATTTCTAATTGGTCCAAGTGGGAGATTTTTTCCTATAAATATATGTATATTTGTCTCTTGCACAAGAGAAGCCTTTCAACACTTAGAAAAAAAGAAGCAAACTTAGAGAAAGCTGTAGAACCTCTCGGGTTGCTATAGTAATTTTTTAAAAATTGTGTTTTTTCGAGTTTTCGATTATTTGAAGCTTCAAGCTTGGTGTATTGGATCCCCTAAGTGACATGGAAGCGTTAGTTGGTCAAGAAAATGCTTGGTTTGACGGCTACGAAGATTTGAGTCTAGTAAGGGATTGTAAGGTA
>JAABOM020057782.1:0-14713 GCA_011800125.2 Solanum clarkiae
GATCTTATCGGGGGGGGGGGGGCACCCCAAGAGGTTAAAGGAAAAGCCTAGCTAGGGCCGAACCCGATATATATTTACCACTGATCAGCTGGTGATTTGTATTACTTGCTGTTCACAGATTATACAGTAAAGGTAAAGTAATAAAAAAACATAAAGTATATGATCCCACAATATAACTAAAGGTTGTCTCTTATCCTACATCAGTGCGTAGTTTCATTTGAGTTGTTACTTTATATATAGTATTTCTTGCCTTATGTATTCAGTACATTATCTCGCACTGACGTCCCTTACGGGGGACCTGCATCTCATGCTGTAGATACAGGTGCTAGTAGCTGTCCCCAGTAGGAGTACAGGATATCCAGCTGCTGTTACCAAGCTCCAGGTTGCTTCAGAGCTTTGTGCGTCTAGACCTTATATTTTTGTACTGTATAGTTAGCCGACACGGGGCCTGTCCCGACCCTTATTAGATACTTTTCCTTATCTAGAGGCTTTGTAGACTATATAATTTAAAGTGTGATCATCTCTCGTACTTTAGACACCGTGGCCCCAATGGCCTAGCCATATGCATTTCCTTTTGGCTTGTTATTACTGTTTACTTTCTTAAAGGCATGTTGAGTGTAGAAATCCCTTATAATATGTATAGAAAGCACATAGATACAGGTTGGTTCTCCTGGGCCTTATTGGCAACGAGTGCCAGTCTGCCTTAATGGGACTTTGGGCGTGACAGTACCGTATGGCCCTGATAGAGTTAAAGGAGTTGAAGGAGCAATTGAGAGATTTGTTGGAGAAGGGTTTCATTAGGCCTAACCAATCACCTTGGGGGTGCACCGGTGTTGTTTGTGAAGAAGAAGGATGGGTCTCTTAGAATATGTATTGACTATCGACAACTTAATAGGGTCACCATCAAGAAAGGTATCCTCTTCCAAGGATTGATGATTTGTTTGACCAATTGCAAGGGGCTAGCCACTTCTCTAAGATTGATGTTTGGTCTGAGTATCATCAAGTGAAGGTGAGGGAGTATTATATTCCTAAGACGACCTTCCGGGCTAGGTACGGGCATTTTGAATTTGTTGTGATATCATTTGGATTGACCAATGCACTGACCATCTTCATGGATCTAATGACTAGGGTCTTTAAACCCTACCTTGATTCATTTCTTATGGTATTCATTGATGATATTTTGATCTATTCTCGTGGTGAGGTGGAGCATAAAGTTCATTTGAGGGTTGTGTTGCAAAGATTGAGGGAGGAGAAGTTGTATGCTAAATATGAAGTGTGAATTTTGATTGAAAGAGGTTTCCTTCCTAGGTCACGTAGTGTCGGGAGATGGTATTAAAGTGGATCCTAAAAAGACAGAAGTGATTCAAAATTGGCCTAGACCATTGACCTAGTTGTATATTAGGTGCTTCTTGGGCTTAGTGAGTTACTACCGGAGATTTGTGAATGGATTCTCTTCTATTGCGTCTCCCATTATAAAATTGTCCCAAAAGAAGGGTAAGTTTGCGTGAACAGATGAGCGTAAAAAAGAGCTTCCAAACCTTGAAAGATAAGCTTGTATCTGCTCCTATATTGTCACTACCGAAAGGGCTAGAGGGGTTTATTGTGTATTGTGATGCTTCTAGAGTTGGTTGGGTTGTGTTCTAATGCAAAATTTTAAGGTCATAGCCTATGCTTCTGGACAACTCAAAGTGCATGAAAAGAACTACCCTACCTATTATCTTGAGTAAGCCTCCGTGGTCTTTGCTTTGAAAATTTGGCGTCATTATTTGTATGGGGTGCATGTTGATGTGTTCATCGATTATAAGAGCCTCCAATATGTCTTCACTCAAAAGGATATTAACTTGAGGCAAATAAGGTGGCTAGAACTTCTTAAGGACTATTATGTGAGTATGCATTATCATCTCAGTAAGGCTAATGTGGTTGCAGATGCTTTGAATAGGGTGTCCATGGGTAGCCTAGCTCATGTTGATAGTGGTGATGAAGAGATGGCTAGGGAGGTGCATCGATTGGCTAGATTAGGGGTTAGGTTGGGAGAAGTTGATAATGAGGGTATTGTTGTTTTTGATGGTTCTAAATCTTCATTGGTGGAGGAGGTGAAATCTAAGCAAGATCTTGAACTCGCTTTGTTGGAATTGAAGGCATTGGTAAAATATGGAAAAGAGAGGTTTTCTCCCAGGATGGTGCCCTTAGGTACCAAGGTAGGTTGTGTGTGCCTTGTGTGGATAGCTTGAAGGAAAAGATTCTTGATGAGGCTCATGGTTTTTCTTATTTTATTTACCTCGAGTCTAATAGGATGTATAGGGATTTGAGAGAGGTGTATTGGTGGGGAGGCATGAAGAGGGACGCCGCTAAATTTTTTTCCAGTTGCCATAGTTTCCAACAAGTCAAAGCCGAACATCAAAGTCCAGGTGGCCTAACCCAAGACATAGAAATTCCTATTTGGAAGTGGGAAGAGCTAAATATGGATTTTGTGGTTGGGTTTCCCAAGACTAGAAAGGGTTTTGATCCTATATTGGTTGTGGTTGATAGGATGACAAATCGTTCCTACCAGTTAAGACTACATATGGGGCCGAAAATTACACTGGATTGTACATTCATGACTTGGTGAGGTTGCATGGGGTCCCTTTTTCCATCATATCGGACCATGGTGTACAATTCACTTCACACTTTTAGAGGTCCTTCCAAAGAGGTCTTGGAACCAAGGTAAAGCTTAGTATACCTTTCACCCTCAAATGGATGGCCAAGCCGAAAGAACTATCCAAACACTTGATGACATTCATAGGGCTTGTGTATTGGAGCTTAAGGGTAGTTGGGATGATCATCTTACATTGATTGAGTTTGCATATAACAATAGCTATCATTCTGGTATTAGTATGGCTCCTTTTGACCCTCTCTATAGTAGACGTTGTAGATCACTGGTTAGGTGGTTTGAGGTTAGAAAGGTGGCTCTGTTGGGTCTGGATTTGGTTATGGATGCTATGGAGAATGTAAGGATGGTTAGAGAAAGGTTGAAAACAATCCAAAGTCACCAAAGGTCTTATGGCGATGTCAGGAGAAGGGATCTTGAATTCGAGGCAGGTGATTGGGTTTATTTGAAGATGTCACCCATAAACGGTGTGGTCCATTTTGGTAAGAAGGGTAAGTTAATCCCTAGATATGTAAGTCCTTATAGGGTGATGAGAAGAATTAGTAAGGTGGACTACGAGTTGGATTTTCCTAGAGAAATGAAATTGGTTCATCCGGTCTTTCATGTGTCAATGTTGAGGAAATATGTGCGTGATCCTAATGCTATTGTGCCTCTTAATACTATGGGGGTAGTTGAAGACAACTTGATATATGAATAAGTTCTAGTAAAGATCTTTGATAGTCAAGTGAAGAGGTTGAGGAACAAGGAAGTTGATTCCGTTAAGGTCCTTTGGAGGAACCAACAAGTCGAACGTGCTACTTGGGAGGCAGAAGCGGATATGCAAAAGTGATATCCTTATCTTTTACACTCCACTCAAGCCTAAGGTATTGATCTAATCCATTTATATGATCTCAAGTCTTAAATTCAACCCTTATGTCATTGCATATGTTCATGTTTAAATTGACAATGTTCATGATGATTTTAAACTTATGTTGAGATTTTTGAAATATTGTTTACGTGCATTGTTGCATCCTTACGAGGGCTGAAATTATCATGTTTGCATCTCTTATATACATTTCTTTGACATTCGGGGATGAATGTTGCCAAGGGAGAGATATTGAAACTATCTTAAAAAGTGCCCGAAAATGTGCCTTGGAAGTACTCAGAATCGTTATTTTCATATATTCCAAAATCGTGCGTGATATCAAAAATTCAACTTCATATTCTTGTTTAGGGGGTCAAATTGAGTGGAAAATGGGTCTAACCCCTATTTAAGAGCAATTGTATCAAAATTTGAAAATCGCAAAATGTGATTTCCAGTGAGGTTTTCGCGCCTAAGGCGCGACGTGCCAAGGGCGTGCCTTAGCTCAGTTTGTGTGCTGTTCTTTCAAGCTCGATACAAGACATTTTGGTCTTGGACCTAAGATTTACCAAATGTGAGAATACCTATTATTAGTCATATTTCACCCTCATATCATTCAAAACATTCCCTAATACTCACTCAAACACTTGGTCAAATATTTCTCTCCTAAATTCAAGCCCCAAAACTCATCCAGATCTTAAGGTTCTCATTCAAGCTTCAAGTCTCCATCTCCAATCTTCTTCAAGGATTCTCCAAAGCTAAGGTATGCGAGTTTCTTTCATGGGTTCCTTTCACCCATGATACCCAAGCTCTCTTTTATGTAAAATTGCATGATTTAAAATTGATTTTACTTATAGGTCTTATCTATTATGGATTTCACTGCACACTATATTGGGGTTTATAAAATGGTGATTGTTTTAGCATATTCTGAGCTATGAATCTAAGCTCTAATGTGAAATTTGATGAAGAATTTTGATGTATGTTGCTTGAGGGAGTTACTAAGTATCTATTAATGGTTTTACATCGAATTTTCTAGCATGATTTCACTCTTGAATTTCATGGGTTTACACTAGCACTATACACTCGCCAAGTGTTTGAAAAAGATGGCCGATTGTGATTTCTTGAGAAATTGATGGTCGAATGCATGTATTATAAGTTGAATGACTTTATGATGATGAAGGTACATTGTATATATGTTAACTTTATGATGAACTTCTATAGTGTTGTAAGTTGACCAAGCCTAGCTCGAGGAGTTGTGGGCCTAGGTAACTCATCAAGGGGTTGGTACCTTGGTTGCTAGTATGAGGGGTAGTTGGCCCGTATAACCACTTCGAGGGGTTAGTACCTTCGTTGCCTAGTGTGGGGGGTATTAGGCCCATATAACCACTTCGAGCGGTTAGTACCTTGGTTGCCTAGTATGGGGGGTAGTAGGCCCGTATAACCATATTGAGGGATTGGTACCTCATTAACCACATCGAAAGGTTTGTACCTTGGTTGCCTAGTACCAAGGGTGGGTGGTAGTAGGCCTGTATAACGACCTAATGGTTGGTACCTTATTAACCATATCGAGGGGTTTGTACCTTCATTTCCAATATGGATGGTCGCTTGCCACATATGTATTATGTTCTATATAAGCATCATATACTACATAGCATCTCACATGCATGCCATATTGTTATATGCTACTCATTGCCTATGTTTATGCATTTTGATTATGTTACTTATCTCTTGTTGCATCACATCCTGCATATTTAGTACATTCAAATATACTAAGGCATACTCTATGCGTACATGATATCACCATGTAGGAAGCGGAGCCCCACTTGATCTTCCTCCTTCACGAGGCTGGTATGAATTTCCTCAAACTTTTTGGTGAGTCCTTTATTTCTGGAATGATATTTATGATATCATACTATGTTTCAAGACTATCTTCTTTTATGTATATGTTGACTATGAGGGTGAGCCTGGTATCTTGTCTTGGACCATGCTAAGTATCTAAGTTTTAAAAATGTTGTTGGACATGCTTTGAATTATGCTATGAGCTTTGACTTTCTCTTGACTCTTGATGTTTATGATATAGAAGTTGTCCCTTAGCCCCAGTATCCCTATTTACTATCTCTTGTTGTATTTTATTACTTCCATAACCAAGGATGTGTAATGATATATTAAGAGACTTGCTTGCGGGCCCTTCACGTTCCCCATGCGCTGTCATATCTAGGCCCTAGGCTTAGGTTGTGGCAATGTACCTTGTGTTGGTGACTTGAGAAAGGAGATTTTTTAGAGGAGGCTCATAATTCTTCAGATTCTATTTACCTCAATTCTACAAAGATGTATAGAGATTTGAGGGAAGTGTATTGGTGGGGTGGTATGAAGAGAGACATTTCCAAGTTCATATCTGGATGTCATAATTATCAACAAGTAAAAGCCGAACATCAAAGGCCGAGTGGCCTAGCCCAAGATATAAAGATTTCTACTTGGAAGTGGGCGTTGCCTTAGATTAGGAAACATTTTGACTCTATTTGGGTTGTTGTAGATAGAATGACAAAGTCGGCTCACTTCCCACTAGTCAAAACTACTTATGGTGCTGAAGATTATTCCAAGCTGTATATCCATGAGTTGATTAGATTGCATGGGGTTACCTTATCTATCATTTCGGATCGTGGTGCTCAATTCACTTCTCACTTTTGGAGGTCCTTCCAAAGAGGTCTTGGTACCAAGGTTAAGCTTAGCACGACCTTTTACCCCCAAATGGATGGCCAAGCCAAGAGGATTATCAAACTCCTGACGATATGCTTAGAGCTTGTTTTTTGGAGTTTAAGGGTAGTTAGGATGAACACTTCCACTCATTAAATTTCCTTACAACAATAACTACCACTCATGCATTGGTGTGGCTCGTTTTGAAGATCTTTATGGTAGGTGTTGTAGATCACTGGTTGGGTGGTTTGAATTGGGGGAAATGACTTTGTTAGGCGTGTATTTAGTCATGGAAGCCTTGTAGAAGGTGAGGTTTATAAGGGAGAGATTGAAAGCAGCCCAAACTAGACAAAAGTCTTATTCTGATATGATGAGGAGAGATCTTGAGTTTAAGGTTGGTAATTGGGTTTACTTGAAAGTCTCACCCTTGAATGGTGTAGTCTGATTTGGAAAGAAGGGTAAGTTGAGCCCAAAGTTTCTGATTCCTTATAGAGTCTTGAGGAGGATTGGTAAGGTGGCCTATGAGTTGGTGTTGCCCATTGATATGAATATGGTTCATCTGGTCTTCAATGTATCTATGTTGAGAAAGAGTATGGGTGACCTAAGTGCTATTGTACCTTTGGATGTTGTGGGTGTGGTAGAAGATAATTTGACTTATGAGGAGGTTCCGGCAGAAATTTTGGATAGATAAGTGAAGAGGTTGAGATATAAGGATGTAACTTCCATCAGGTTCTTTGGAGAAAACAACAAATGGAAGTGCCACATGGGAGGCCGAGGGGGACATGAGAAAACGATATCCACATCTCTTCCACTCTACTAACACCTATGGTACTAATTTAAGTTCCCTACATAATTTCAAGTCTTAAGATTCAACCCTTATGTCATTTTGCATGCATTCATGTTTATGCTGGTAAGTTTAAGGTGATTTTGACATTCATGTTGAGAGTTTTAAACCGATGTTTAAATACATTTGTTACATTCATATCGGGCTGAAGTCTTCATGATTATTTCTCTCATGCACATTTTTTTGACATTCAAGGACAAATGTTCCCAAAGAGGAGATATTGTAATTGAGACGCCCCAAAATGTGCCTAAAAATGCCCATAATCGTAATTTCCATATATCTCAAAATTCGTGTGTGATATCAAAATCTGATTTCATATTTTTGATCAGGGGAAATTATCGCGTGGGAAATAGACATAACCCCAATTTTAGAGGACCCATAGCAGAATTTCATTTTTGCCAACTTTGCAATTTCCAGTGTGCATCCGCATTGGCTCCTTGATGCTGACCCATTGCGGAGCAATGTTGTGACTTCCTTATTTTTCATATTTCAGCCTAAGGAATTGGGGTCTTGGCCCCATGCCCTCCTATGCGTGAAAACACCTATACTTAGCCATTTTTCAACTTTATATCATTTTAAACACTTTCTATTATCGAAATTCAAGTGTCCCAAGCTTAATTCTGGATCTCAAGAACTTCATTCAAGCTTCAAGTTCTTATTCAAATCTTCATCATGGAAATATCCAAATTTGAGGTATATAGGTTTCAACAATTGGGTCCTTTCACCCATGGCGCTCAGCCTTCCTTTTTATGAAACCTGCATGTGTTCAAGATATATTACTTATGGGTATTACTTATTATGAATTATGATTAAAAATTATGTTGGGTTTTTATGTAATGTTGATTAGAAACACATGTCTACCTATTTCAAGCTTATATTATGAGTTAGTTTGTCTATTGTGACTATGCATATTTTCAGCTATGAAACTATAATCTTTTATGAGGTTGATGGAGGATTTCAAGCTATCTTTCATGAGGGTTTTACTATGTGTTGGTGGGTTGATTTACATTGAGTTTTCTCACGTGATTGTACTCTTGAATTGTATGATTTTGAGCTAGCATTACACACCCGCCAAGTGTTTGATAAAATGTCTTGTTAAGGATTCTTGAGTTATTGATGGTCTATTGCATGACTTGTGAGTTAAGTCACTCCATGATGATGAAGGGGGATGTATGTATGTATTATATTAATGAGAAGTATCTATAGTATTGTAAGTGACCACAACTTGTTGGGGGGTGACATGCCCAACCAACCTATGAGGGGGTGATATGCCTTAACCACCTTGTCGGGGGGATGATATGCCCGTACTACCTTTTTGAGTAGTATGTACCTCAATCACCTTGTCAGGGGGTGATATGCCCGTACTACTACGTTAAGGGGTATGTACCTTGACCACCTTATTGGTCTGTGACATGCCCGTACCACCACGTTGAGGGGTATATACCTCAATCAACTTCTAAGGGCGTGACACGCCTTGGATTCCAAGTAATAGTTTGCTTGGTCTGTGATGATGGTCCTTCCTACACATGTAATATGTTCTATACAAGCATATTCTACTTCAAGCATTAGCCATGCATGCTATGTTGTTATTTTACCTATCCAATGCTTATGCTTATGCATTTTGGTTATGTTGCCTATCACTTGCTACATTGCATCCTACATACTTAGTACATTCAAACGTACTAACACATACTCTATGCCTACATGATGTTACCATGTAGGAACTAGAGCTCCTCCAAATCATCATCCACATGGCTAGTTTCGATATCTTGAAGATAAGCTTTTGGTAAGTCATCAAGTTCGGGGACACTAGCTTTGCACTCTTGCTTTTATTATCTCTTTATGTTGAACTTTGATACTATGAGGGTGAGCCTGGAAAGTGTCTTGGACCCCCACCCAATATATGCTAGAGGTGTTGTTGGAACAATTGATGTAATTATGCTATAATCTTGACTCTCAAATATTTTATGGTTGTCAAAGACTTCCCTTAGCCCCTTTATCCTTATTTATGTCTCTTATTGTTGTTATTTTGCTCCCGTGACCGAAGATGTGTTATTGATATGCTAAGAGGCTTGTTTGGGATTCCTTCGAGTTTCCCATTCACTGTGTCACATCTAGGCCCTAGACTTGGGTCATGACAAACTTGGTATTAGAGCACTAGGTTGTTAATGGTCCTTGGAATCCAACACACCACGTCAATTAGAGTCTTGTTCGTTGTTGTGAAGTGCACCACAGCTATGAGCCAGAGACTATGAGGCATTTTAGGAAATGTTTCCCTTTTTCATGGTCGATGTTGTACTATAGAAGTTAAGGTAAGGCTTTCGCTTGACAAATGTTCTTTGCTATTTTAGATCATGCCAATTCCAAGGGAAAGAAGAGCTTGTTCACCCGAGGAGCAACTAACTCCTCCAGCTCCTAAAGCTCCTCAACATGGGGGAGTGGCCCATGAAGAGTTCCAGGATGCTATAATCGTATTGGACCGTTCCATGACTAATCAAATCAACCAAGGGGCCCAAGCCCCTCATGCTCCTACTCCGGCCTCAAGGGTGTCGGAGTTGCATGGGTCCAAAGTGGATGAGGATCTTCAAGAATTTATTAATGAAGTATATACAGTATTGCCATTATCAGAGTTAACTCGTAGAAGAAAGCAGACTTGGTGGCCTACCAACTCAAAGGGGTGACTCAAATTTGGTTCACCCAATGGAAGGTGGAGAAGGGAAATGACAATGTCATCATTTGGTAAGAGTTTAAGGTGATATGTCTCAACTAATTCTTCCTCCTTGAGCTAAGGGAGGCCAAAATGATGGAATTTATGAATCTAAAGCAAGGGTCTACGAGTGTGAGGGAGTATGCCCTCAAGTTCAACCAACTCTCCAAGTATGCTCCACTGCGCCGAGGTTTAGGTTGAACAAATTTGTGTAAGGTGTGTCCGACTTGGTTAACGAGGAGTGTCGTGCTGCCATGTTGATAGGTGATCTGGACTTGTCTTGCCTCGTGACTTATGCCAATCAATTAAAGGGGGGAAAGTTGAGAAAGAGGAGAATGGGTGAGGCAAAGAAGGCCGTCTTGAAGGTGGATTCTAAAATCCTAAGGATGGACAGTTTCCTTAAGGCCACAAGTTCCAAGTCCAAGGTCTTCCAATGCTCCTAATAGAAGGTTTGCTAATGACAATCAAAGATTCCAAAGTGGAGGTGGTGTGGTGCCTAACCCTATGTGCCAAAGATGTGGTAGGAACCATAATGACCCATGCATGAGAAACTCAAATGCTTGCTTTGGTTGTGGTGAGGTGGCTCATAAGGTGATTGATTGCCGATATAGATACAAGAAAAGTAGAGATGGTCGTCTACTAGCACAAGGTGCAAATGCAGACCCTAAGGGAAGAGGAGGCCAACAAGGGGGTTCCCCAAGGAACAATAGGTTCAATGCTCTTCAAGGGAGACAAGGGGTGGATGAGGTGCCCGATGTCATCACTGGTATGTTAAAAGTTTTTAATTTTGATGTGTATGCATTGATAGATCCAGGTGCCACTTTTTCTTTTATTATTCCTTATTTTACCATAAAGCTCCATGTTACCCCTGAATTATTGTGTGAACCCTATGAAATGTCTATCCCCATTGGTGAGTCTATTATTGCTAAACGTGTCTATAGCAATTTTCCCATTTTCATGTTGCATAAAATCTTGCATTGTGATTTTGTTAAGTTGGATATGATGGATTTTGATGTCATTATTGGGATGAAATAGTTGCACACTTATTATGCTTCTATTGATTGTAGAACCCATAGGGTCAAATTCCAATTCCCAAATGAACCAGCCCTTGAGTAGGAAAGTCGTGATGTGGTGATTAATAGTAGATTCATTTCTTGCATTAAAGCCCAAAAGTTTATTTCTAAGGGGTGTCTCTATCATCTAGTGCGGGTTAGGGATGTTGAGTCCAAAGTCCTTCCAATAGAGTTGGTTCTGGTAGTTAATGAGTTCCTTGATATCTTTCCCGATGAGCTTCCCGATTTTCCTCTTGAATGGGAAATAAACTTTGATATAGACCTTCTTCCATATACTCAACCCATTTCTATTTCCCTATTACTGTATGGCCCCGACAGAGTTGAAGGAGTTGAAGGAGCAATTGAGGGATTTGTTGTAGAAGGGGTTTATAAGGCCTAGTCAATCACCTTGGGTGCACCAGTATTATTTGTGAAGAAGTAGGATGGTACTCCTAGAATGTGCATTGATTACCAATAACTTAATGGAATCTTCATAAAGAATAAGAACCCTCAACCAAGGATTGATGAGCTGTTTGACCAACTTCAAGAGGCTAGTTAGTTCTCTAAGATTGATCTTTGGTTCGGGTCTCACCAAGTGAAAGTGAGGGAGTGCGACATTCCTAATATGAATTTCTGGACTAGGTATGGGCACTATGAGTTTGTGGTTATGTCCTTCGGGTTGACTAATGCATTGACTATCTTCATGGATCTTATGAATATGGTCTTTATACCCTACCTTGACTTGTTTGTGGTGGTCTTTATTGATGATATCTTGATCTATTCCCATAGTGAGTAGGAGCATATAAATTACTTGAAGGTGGTGTTGCAAATCATGAGGGAGAAGAGATTGTATGCCAAATATGAAAAATGTGAGTTATGATTGAAAGAGGTTGCTTTTCTAGGTCATGTGGTGTCGGGTGATGGCATTGAGGTGGATCGTAAGAAGACAGAGGTAATTAGAAATCTTCCTAGTTCTTTGACTCCATCGGACATTAGAAGTTTCTTGGGTTTAGTGGGATATTATCGGAGATTTGTAAATGGTTTCTCTTCTTTTGATTCTCCCATGACTAAGCTGACCCAAAATAAGGCGAAATTTGTGTGGACTGATGAGTGTGAGAAAAGTTTCCATACTTTGAAAGATAAGATTATTTTCACTCCTATCTTGTCTCTATCGGAAAGGTTGGATATGTATGTTGTGTATGATGCCTCAAGAATTGGTTTGAGTTGTGTTGTGATGTAAAATGATAAGGTGATAGCTTATGCCTCTAGGAAACTTAATGTGCATGAGAAAAATTATCCCACCCATGATCTTGAATTGGCCGCTATGGTTTTTACTTTAAAATATTGGCGTCATTATTTGTATGGGGTTCATGTTGATGTGTTCACCGATTATAAGCATCTCAAATATGTATTCACTCCAAAGATCTTAACTGGAGACAAATAAGGTGGTTAGAGCTTCTTAAAAATTATGATATGAATGTACATTATCATTCTGGTAAAGCTAATATTATGGCCGATGCTCTAAGTAGGATGTCTCTGGGTAGCCTAGCTCATGTTAATGATGGTGTCAAAGAGGTGGCTAGAGAGGTCCATCGGTTGGCCAGATTCGGGATTAGGTTGGAAGATGTATATAATGGTGGTGTAGTGGTTGTTGATGATTCTAAGTCTTCATTGATCAAGGTGGTAAAGGCAAAACAAGATCTTGACCTCGCCTTGGTAGGGTTGAAGGCCTTGGTGAGAGAAGAAATAGTGGAGGTTTTCTCCCGGGGGAGATGTTGCCCTTACGTACTAATGTAGATTTTGTGTGCCTAGTATTGATGACTTAAGAAAGAATATTCTAGATGAGGCTCATAATTCTTCCTTTTCTATTCTTCTCGGTTCTACCAAGAAGTATAGATATTTGAGGGAAGAGTTTTAATGGGGTGACATGAAGAGAGAGATTGGTAAGTTTGTATCCGGTTGCCATAATTGCCAACTAGTAAAAGCTGAACATCAAAGGCCGGGTGGCGTAGCCCAAGATATAAAGATTCCTACTTTGAAGTGGGAAGAAATCAATATGGATTTTTTGGTTGGGTTGCCTAGGACTAGAAAGCATTTTGATTCTATTTGGGTTTTGGTTGATAAATGAAAAAGTCAGCTCATTTGCTATTGGTCAAGACTACTTATGGTGCCGAAGATTAATCTAAGTTGTATATTCATGAATTGGTTAGATCGCATAGGGTGCCTTTGTCTATCATATCGGACCGTGTTGCTCAATTCACTTTTTGAGGTCCTTCCAAAGAGGTCTTGGTGCCAAGGTTAAGCTTAACACAACCTTTTTCCCTCAAATGGATGGCCTAGATGAAAAAACTATCCAAACTTTTGAGGATATGCTTAGATATTGTGTTTTGGAGTTTAAGGGTAGCCGAGATGAACATCTTTCGCTTCTAGAGTTTACTTATAATAATAGTTATCATTCAAGCATTGGTATGGCTCCTTTTGAGGCCCTCTATGGTAAACGTTGTAGATCCCCAAAGGGATGGTTTGAGGTGGGGGAGATGACTTTGTTGGGTCCTGATTTAGTCATGGAAGCCTTGGAGAAGGTGAAGTTGATAAGGGAGAGGTCGAAAACAGCCCAAAGTCATCAAAAGTCATATTCCGATGTGAGTAGGAGAGATCTTGAATTTAAGGTTGGTGATTAGGTCTATTTGAAAGTCTCACCAATAAAGGGTGTGGTACGATTTGCAAGAAGGGTAAATTGAGCCCAAGGTTTGTAGGTCCCTATAGAGTGTTGAGAAAGATTAGTAAGGTGGCCTATGAGTTTGCGTTGCCCATTGATATGACTATGGTTCATTCGGTCTTTCATATATCTATGTTGAGAAAGTGTGTGGGTGACCCAAGTGCTATTGTACCTTTGGATGTTGTGGGTGTGGTAGAAGACAATTAGACTTATGAAGAGGTCCCGGTAGAAATTTTTGATAGACAAGTAAAGAGGTTGAGAAACAAGGTTGTAGCTACGTCAAGGCTCTTTGGAGAAACCAACAAGTTGAAAGTGCCACACGGGAAGCCGAGGCGGGCATGCAAAAGCAATATCTATATCTCTTCCACTCTACTCAAGCTTAAGGTACTAATTTATGTTCCCATATATGATTTCAAGTCTTAAGTTTCAGCCCTATGTCATTGCATGTTCATGTTTATGTTGACAAGTTTATGGTGATTTTGACATTCATTGAGATATTTGGAAATGATATTTAAATAGATTGTTGCATCAATGTTGGGCTGAAATCTTCAAGATTACTTCTCTTATGCATATTTCTTTGACATTTAGGGATGAATATTCCCAAGGGGGAGATATTGAAAGACCCCAAAAATGCCCCGAAAGTGGGCCTCGAAAATGCCCATAATCATAATTTCCATATATATCAAAATCTGTGCATGATATCAAAAATCTGACTTCATATTCTTGACCATAGGAAAATATTGAGTGGGAAATGGGTATAGCCCTGATTTTAGAAGACCCGTAGCGGAATTTCATTTTCGCCAACTTTGCAATTTCTAGTGTGTATCCACATTGGCTCCGCCATGCAGACCCATTGCGGAGTAGTGTTGTGACTTCCTTATTTTTTATGTTTCGTCCTAAGGCATTGGGGTCTTGGTCTCATTCTCTTCTATGCGTAAAAATATCTATACTTAAACAATTTTTTAACTCTAATAACCCAAAACACTCTCAAAACCCTGTCTAACACTTAACCAAATATTTCATCCAAATTCAAGTATCCTTAGCGTAATTTCGGATCTCAAGAACTTCATTTAATCTTCAAGTTCTCATTTAAATCATTATCTAGGAAATCTCCAAATTTGAAGTACGTGGGTTTCAACCATTGGGTCCTGTCACCCATGGTGCTCAACTTTTCTTTTTATGAAACTTGCATGTTTTCAAGATGTATTA
>JAABOM020057783.1:0-14712 GCA_011800125.2 Solanum clarkiae
CATTTGTTACAGCTATGCACAGATTTTACAGTACAGATTTTACAGTAAAGGTAAAGTGATATAAAGAACATAAAGTACAGAATCCCACAGTATAACTAAAGGTGGTCTCTTATGCTACATCAGTGTACAGTTTCACTTGAGTTATTACGTCATATACAATGTTATCTGCCTTACATACCCAGTACACTATCTCGTACTGATGTCCCTTACGGGGGACCTACATTTCATATTGCAGGTACAGGTGCGAGTAGACCTCCCCAATAGAAGTATAGGATATTCAGCTGCTGTCACCAAGCTCCAGGTTGCTTCGGGGCTTTGTATACGTTTAGAGTTTATGTTCATATTGTATCGTTGGTTGAGGCGGGGCCTGTCCTGACCCTTATCAGATGTTTTCTCTATTTAGAGGCTTTGTAGTCTATGTAAAGTAAAAGTGAAGTCATGTCTCGTACTTTAAGTATTGTGGCCCCAACAGCCTAGTCATATGCATTACTTTTGACTTGTTATCACTATTTATCTACTTAAAGGCATGTAAAACGTAGAAAACCCTTATAATATGTATAGAACACATATAGTTACAGGTTGGTTCTCCCGAGCCTTATCGGCAAAGGGTGTCGGTCTGCCCTACGGGACTTTGGGGTGTGACACATATCCTCAACTTCCCACGTGACTTCCTCAACAAATTGATTTCTCCATAGGACGTTGACTGAGTCAATCTCTCTGGTTCTCAACTTGCAAACCTGATGATCAAGGATTTGGACTGGATCTCTTCATAGGATAAGCTATCCTTCACTCTAATGCTCTCAACAGGGATCGGAAAGTCAATATCTCCCAAGCATTTCTTTAACATCGAGACATGAAATACTGGATGAATCACATCTAGCTCTGAAAGTAACTCTAACTCATAAACAACCTTCCCAATTCTTTTCATGATCTGATAAGGGCCAATATAGCGAGGACTCAATTTTCCTTTCTTCCCAAACCTCAGGACATGCTTCATGGGTGTTACTTTCAAGTAAACCCAATCATTTACCTCGAACTCTAAGTTTCTTCTCCTCATATCAGTGTAAGCTTTTTTGTGGCTCTGTGTATCCTTCAAACACTCTTTAATGGCCTTTACCTTTTCCATTGATCGATGGACAAGATCAGGTCCTATCAATTTTGGTTTCTCCAAATTCAAACCACCCAATAGGTGATCTACATCTTCTCCCATACAAGGCCTCATAGGGAGCCATTTGAATGCTTGCATGGTAACTATTATTATATGAAAATTAAATCAATAATAGATGGTCATCCCAATTTCCTTTGATGTCAAGGACACATGCTCAGCATATTCTCTAACATTTGAACGGTACACATTACCTGGCCATCTGTCTTTGATTGAAAGGTTGTACTCAGATTCACTTTAGTACCCAACACCTTCTGGAAATATCTCCAAATTGGGAGGTGAATTAAGCTGCTGTATTCGAGATGATGGAAAAGGAAACCCCATGCAACCTCACAATCTCTTGGATGTACAACTTGGTATACTCCTCTTCAGTGTTAGCCGTCTTAACTGCCAAGAAGTGAGAAGATTTAGTCACCCTGTCCATAATTAGCTATATTGCATCCTGCTGCTTCCAGGACCTCTGTAGACTGGTAATGAAATCCATATTAATCATCTTCCACTTTTATTCAGGAATCTCAAAGTTCTGTGCCAATATGCATGGACTTTGATGCACAACATTTACCTGTTGACAATTTGGACACTTTGCAACAAAATCAACAATATCCCTGTTGATTCCACTCCACCAATAGACTTTCCTCAAGTCACGGTACATCTTGATAGAGCCAGGATGAATGGAATACCTAGAGTTATGGGCTTCAACCATAATTCTATCTCGTACTCTATCAACATCCGAAAGACACAATCTACTTTGGTATCTCAACACTCTATCTCCCTCTTTGGAGAAGACCATCACTATTTGTTTGTGGAAAGACTCCTTCAATTTGAGTATGGCAGGATCTCGATCTTTCTTCTCTTTTACCGCAGCTACTATAGATGTTGCAGACCTATTCTGAACATTGACTCCTCCCTCAGTATTCTCTTCTAGTTGAACTTCCAATCGAGCAAATTGATGCCCCTCTTTAACTACATCCATCTTTCCTTCCTTAACATAGGTTGCGATACCCATTGACAACCTACTAAGTGCATCAGCAACAATGTTAGCTTTACCTAGGTGGTAGAGAATGCTTATGTCATAATGCTTGAGCAACTCTACCAATCTACTCTGCCGCAAGTTGAGATCTTTTTGATTGAAGAAATACTGCAAACTCTGTGGTCGGTGAACACATCCACATGCACTCCATACAAGTAGTGGTGCAAGATTTTAAGTGCAAACACTATCGCTGCCAACTCAAGATCATGGGTCAGATAGTTCCTCTCATAAACCTTAAGTTTTCTGGAAGCATAGACTATCACTTTCCTTCTCTACATATGCATGCAACCCAATTCAACTTTGGACGCATAATAATATAATACAAAGTCTTCTATCACATTAGGCAAGGTTAGAATTGGTACAGTAGTAAATCTAGTCTTCAACTCTTGGAAGCTCTTGTCTGTCACATTTATCAGACCACTGAAACTTGACCTTTTTCTGAGTCAACTTGGTCAATGGTACGCATAGGGAAGAAAATTCGTCAATAAATCTATGGTATAGCCTGCCAACCCCAAGAAACTTCTTATGTCTATTTAAGAGGTCGGCCTGGGCCAGTTCTTAACTGCTTCAATCTTCTGCGTCTCTACTCGAATACCATCACCGCAAAACAACATGGTCTAGGAAGGCCACTTACATAAGCCAAAACTCACACTTTAAGAATTTTTCATACAACTCATGGTCCTTAAGAGTTTAAAGGACAATTCTGAGGTGATTGACATGCTCCTCCTTATATTTCGAATACACCAAAAAGTCATCCATGAACATGGTCACAACATATCACGATATTTTCTGATCACCCTATTAATCTAGTCCAGAAAGCTTGCAGGTGCCTTTGTCAACCAAAATGACATGGCCAAGAACTCAAAATGGCCAAATCTAGTCCTGAAGGTTGTCTTTAGAATGTCACATTCCCAAGATTTTAATTGGTGGTAGCCTGACCGGAGGTCTATCTTTGAGAAATAAGAGGCACCTTGAAGTTTGTTCAACAGATCATCTATCCTATGGAGAGAATATTTATACTTTATCGTGGCCTTGTTCAGTTACCTATAGTCAATGCACAATCTAAGGGACCCATCTTTCTGTCGCACGTATAGGAAGGGAGCACCCCAAGGAGAAACACTCGGCCTGATAAATTCCTTCTCTAACAAATCTCTCAATTGTTCCTTCAACTCTTTCAACTCAGCAGGGTCCATACTATAAGGTGGAATTGACATAGGCTGGGTATCAGGAAGAACATCAATTCAAAAGTCAATCTCTTTATCAAGAGGAACTCTAGATAAATCCTCATAAAACAGTTTCAAAAACTCTCTCATAATAAGGATTGACTCAACAGTAGAAGACACAACATCATTAGACTTAACTCGCATGAGGTGATACGTACATCCTCTTGAGATTAACCTTCTGGCCTTGAGATAGGAAATAAACTTACTCTTTTGCATGACAGAACCTTCCTTCCACTTTATAGTATGCTCATTTGGAAATTATAATTTGATGGTTCAAGTTCTACAGTCAACAGAGGCATAGAAGCCATGAAACCACTAAAGATTACATCAAAGAAACCATCTCTAACTCAATCAAATCAGCAAGAGTATCTCCGTGGTAGATAGGCACTACACAATCCCTATAGACTATGTCAGCTATAATAGACTCATCAACAGGAGAAGAAATAGGGAATGGCTTAAGTAAATATTCAGGAGAAAGCTCAAAAATTCTGGCCACATATGACATCACAAAGGACATAGTTGCGCCTAGGTCAAGCAAAGCCTAACAATCTAAGGTAAAGACTCAAAGCGTACTCATCACCATATCTGGTGCAACCTCTTGGTCCTGTTCCCATTATATACGTACGGTTCATTCCTCCGCCTGTCTCTGGTGTAGCACCTCTCTGGTTACCTTTGGTTGGTGGCACTGTGGTAAAAGATTGTACCTCATTGTCTCAAAATAGGCATTGTTTTTAAAAGTGACCTGTATGGCCACACCTGTAGCAACCATTTCCTCCCTCTTCGTATTCTCCTAAATACATCTTGCCACACTTCCCACAAGGTGGTTTCCTTTTCGAGACAAGGGTCACCACTGGCCTGCGAACCTTGTGCTCTAAAGTTCAACTGACCTTGGAACCTTTGATCATACCTGTTATTTAGAGTCGCTGCACTGGTTGATGATGGTGCATACCTTAATGCCATTTCTGAAAGTAAGAATTATCTCCCTTATCTTGCTTGTGCTAGCTAGGCTCGTGTTTTGTTGAATTGGCTTTCTTGCTCAAATGCTCTTCTCTATCCTTCTTCTTATCCTCCTGAATCTGCTGAGCATAAACCATGATTCTAGAGATATCCATAACTGGGATCAGCAATGCTGCCTTGCACTCCCTCTTCACTTGTTTACCCAACCCATACATGAATGTTCTCATCGTCATTCTCATATCCTAGACTATCTCTGGGGTATACGTGGACAGATTAATGAACTTGAGGCTGTACTCTTTGACAGTTGACCCCTCTTGCTTTAGGTTCATGAACTCTTCAACCGTTGCCTCCCTCAATTCTTGGGGAAAGAAGTGACCGAGGAAAGGACTCTCAAACTCACCTCACTTACCAGGCTCAGCATCCTCACCTCAACTATCTTCCCATTGGTTATACGAGATGTTCACCACATCCTTAAGCTGATAGGAGGCAATTTCAACTCCCTCAATCTCAGTCACATGCATAGACCTTAGGACCTTGCAGATCTCATCGATGTAGTTCTATGGGTCCTCCTCAACCTTCGATCTTGTGTAGAATGGCAGGTTCATCCTCAAGAAGTCTCCGAGTCTGGTTGCAGCAGTGGGCTCTTGGGAGCTAGAGCTAGGGGCCTGTGGACCTCAGCTACTATTCTGGGAAGACACTAGTTGGATGAGCATCGTCATGGCTCCCCTGAAGTCTGCCTCAGAGGTGGGGGCTGGCTGAGCAGGAGGCAAATGTAGAATCCCAATGTCTCTTGCTGGTTGACCCTATGCTCTCGTCCCTGTCTAAGTAGGGACCTCTTGGGGGGATTCTTAGTGTTTGGGGCCGAGACATCTCGTGAGGAGTAGTACATTTAGGAGGCATGATCTACAAACGCGTAATACACGAATCAAATGGATATTTTTTATAGAGTTAAAATCTATTGAACGAACATATAATAACAAAGAAGTGTAACCATTCCTAATGTCCTATAACATCCTGCTTATGAAGTGTGGTAGACAATACACCCATAAACAAAAATCTACTAGGCACGACTTCATAGACTCCATAGGACACTTGAACTCTGTGCTCTAATACCCAGTTTGTTATGCCACAGGAGGGTACCTTTGGCGTGGCTGGCACTTAAAGAACCAGTGTTGATTCCTTAAGAGAATCACCTAGCCTCATGTTACACCTTACTTAACAGCGGAAGAATACTCAATAAAAGCATCAAAGGATGATAAAGATATCATAAAATAATCTCCAAATAAATCAAGTTTGGAAGATAAAATACTCAACAATACTTTACTCAAGCTCTATGAAGCCTCTACCTCTAAACATCTAGATGACACCATGACAAGTCATGGCTACCCAACTTAAAGAAAATAGAAATGACAGTGAAATAAAAGAAAGGCTCCTCCGGATGGCAACGAGGGCTCACCAACTCTATAACTCAAGAAATCTGAACCTCAACGATGTGCCTGTTGAAGTCCTCAATCGCCTGTATGTGTATCATTAACGATGTAAGCCAATATGGGCATTAGTACATGAAATATATTGGTATGTAAAATAGCTCAAGAAACAGATAAGGCTCAGACTCAAATCAACTAACTCGACTCAAGACCCAACTCATCCATCTCACAACTCAACTTAGACAAATGATGCAATTTAATGCTTTGAAAACCATGCTTTAGGATTAGACACAATATTTAATGCAACTCAGTTTAAAGATCATGCTATGTTAACTCAAGTGTTTCTTAGAAGATTCTCTAACCGACATAACTCTCCATCACTATGAGTTTTGGTGATGCACAATGATGCCAACGTAATTGTTACGCCTGTCCTAAACATGCCAAGGTAAAGAGTGTGAACCTCTCCCTCTCTCTCGGATCCTAAGAGAGTGTCCATCTATTAGGACATAGGCTGCCAGAGTTCCACCCTACCCAGCAAACATAGTTCTTGGGTGTTTTCTATCACCCAACTCGGTGCTCAATACTCCTTCCAAGACTAAAATATTCTTATGAACATCAACTCAAACTCTTCTCAAATCAGCTCAACATCAACTTTCTCAAATAACTCTATAACTCAGAATTGGAACACAATGCAATGCAACTCAAGATTCTATACTCAAATCATGCAAGACTCTCACTAATTACAGTTAAATAACATCATATCATCCATGCTCAACACATAAGACATAAGAGGTATGTATCACATGTGCATATGAAACAAGAAAATGTACTTTTCAGGCTCAAGTTACTCAGTTTAGAAAATTAGATTCATAATTTTAATTCAATTAGCATGCAAGGAAAGTAATAAGTTTTAGGGCTAGGATATCAAACATATGATTAATATTCCTATTTCTTCATAGTAATAGTGCAACTCATCAATTTACTCACGTACATCCATGAAGACTTAAACATGTATAAGAACTTATAACTAGCAATCACGAGATTTGCATTATTTGATTACTGCTCACAACTTAACTCAAGTAGACGAAATGGGCACGTGGATGAACTCGATCAAATGCTTTAGGTAGCGTGACATACCCGAAATTAAAGATGATGCAATCCTCCACAAAGATTTGACCCCGACCTTAGAAACCCTCACTTCTTCTCTTCTTCTCTCAAGAATTCTTATCTAAGTTGTCCATATAAGGTTTTAAAATGATCTTAGAAAGCCCTTTCCAACTAAAAAGGGTCTATTTAATCATGTTTTAAGTTTAGGAAGGGTTAGGAAAGGTCTTGAATTTCCCCCACGAAATTAAGACAAAGAATCCACCTTAAAACAAGGGGATCATCTTTTGGGTGTTTTTCGTGAAAACTTCTCCCAATGAGTTTTCCAATCCTGTAGAAAATTTTTGGAATAAAATTAAGTTTTGGTCCGCGGCAAGTACCACATCATACACCTATCGTGCACCCTCATTGGAATACGTTTTTGCATTAAAAAATTATCTTTTGATCTAGTTTCTCTAAAAATCAACTGAGATCACTTATCCACTCAGTTTATTATGTTGATCATATATTCACAGAGCATGGGAAGACGCATTATGCGCATCTCTCTCTTCTAGGGGTATTTTTGTAATTTTACTCGGTATTACAATAAGCCCTCAACATATCCTCCAAAGTCTGAATGGTGTGCACTGCTTGGCCATCTGTCTGAGGGTGAAAGGTCGTACTCAGCTTCACTTTAGTACCCAATTGCTTTTGAAAAGATCTCCAAATTGGCATACTCTATGCAACCTCACAATCTCATGAATGTACAACTTGGCATACTCTTCTACAGCGTTAGTCATCTTTACTTCTAAGAAGTAAGTTGATTTGGTTATCCTATCCACAATCACCCATATCAAATCATGTTGCTTTCGAGACCTCGGTAGATCGGTAATGAAGTCCATGTTGATCATCTCCTATTTCTATTCAGGAATCTCAAAGTTTTGAGCTAATCCTCATGGACATTGACTAAACTTTAACCTGTTAACAATTTGGACACTTAGAAATAAACTCAACAACATACCTCTTTATTCCATTCCACCAATAGACTTCTCTCAAGTTATGGTACATTTTGGTAGTGCCAGGATGAATGAAATACCTAGAGCTATGAGCTTCATCCGTAACTCTGTCTCAAATACCATCAAAATTCAAAACACACAACTTTACTTTGGTACCTTAACACATCATCCCACTTTGGAGAAAACCATCACCTTCTGTTTATTGACAACTTCCTTCAACTGAAGTAAGAAAGGACCTTGATCTTGCTTCTCTTTTACCTGTACCACTAGAGAGTATGTATACCCATTCTTAACATTAGTTCCTCCTTCATCATTCTCTTCAAGTTTAACCCCCAATCGAGCAAGTCTATGCACTTCCTTAGTGACTCTTTCTTTCCTTCCTACACATGGGCAGTGTTACCCATAGATAACCTACTAAGAGAATCAGCAACAATGTTAGCCTTACCTGGGTGATAGAGAATGCTCATGTCATGGTCCTTAAGTAACTCCAACCATCTCCTCTACTGCAAGTTGAGTTCTTTCTGACTGAAGATGTACTACAGGCTCTTGTGGTCAGTAAACACATCCATATGCACTCCATGCAAGTAGTGGCGCAAAATCTAAAGTGCAAAAACCACCACTGTCAACTCAAGATCACGGGTTGGATAATTCCTCTCATGAACCTTAATTTGTCTAGAAACATAGGCTATCACTTTCTTTCTCTGCATCAGCACATAACCTAATCCAACTATTGATGCATCACAATATATCACAAAGCCTTCTGTCCCATTAGGCAAGGTTAAAACTAGTATAGTAGCCAGTCAGGTTTTCAACTCTTGGAAGCTCTTCTCACATTCATCGAACCACTAAAACTTGAACTTCTTCTGAGTCAACTTAGTCAATGGTGTAGATAGGTAAGAAAATCCCTCAACAAATCTGCGGCAATAGCCTTCCAATCCCAAGAAACTTCTTATGGTAGTTGGAGAGGTCGATCTAGGCTAGTTCTTAACTGCTTCAATCTTTTGGTTGTCTGCTCGACCTTTTAGTCTATAAAAACCACTGAATTAAGCCAAATTTGCACTTCGAGAACTTTGCATACAACTCGTTATCTTTAAGAGTCTAGAGGACAATTCTGAGCTGATTGGGATGCTCCAGGTCATCTCTCGAATACACCAAAATGTCTTCAATGAACACAATCTTAAACATATTAATATATCATCTAAACACCCTATTCATCAAGTCCATGAAGGTTGCAGGTACATTAGCTAACCCCAAGGACATCACCAAGAGCTCAACATAGCCATATCTAGTCCTAAAGGCTATCTTTGGGATATCACATTCCCTCAGCTTCAACTGATGTTCACTCGATTTGAGATTTATATTTGAGAAACAAGAGGCACCCTGAAGTTGGTCAAACAGATCATCTATCCTGGGGAGAGGAAATTTTGTTCATTGTTGTGACATTGTTTAGTTACCTATAATCAATATACATTTTAAGAGACCCATCTTTCTTTTGCATGAATAGGACAGGAGAACACCAAGGAGAAACACTCGGCTTGATAAAGCCTTCTCTAATAAATCTCTCGATTGTTCTTTCAATTCTTTCAACTTAGCATGGGCCATCCTATATATCGTGGAATTGAAATAGGTTGGGTATCAAGGAGAAAATAAATCCCAAAGTCAATCTCTATATCAGGAGGGATTCCAGCTAGATCCTCAAGGAACACTTTAGGAATCTCATTCAAAATCAAGACTGACGCAAAGGGTGGAAGCTCTACATTATCAGTCTCAACTCACACGAGGTGGTAGATACAACTTTTAACAATTAGCTTTCTGGCCCAAAGGTAGGAAATAAACTTATCCTTAGGTGCTACAGAATTCCCTTTCCACTCTAGGACCAATTCAATTATAAATTGGTATTTAACTATTCGGATCCTACAATCAATGGAGGCATAACAAGCGTGAAGTCAATTTATGCCAAGAATCACATCAAAGTCAATCATCTCCAACTCCATCAAGTCAGCTAGGGGATCCTTATGATAGACAAATACTAGACAATCCTTGTAGACCCTTTCAGTAAGGATAGGCTCACTAGTAGGAGTGCAAACAACAGGGTTTAAGTAAACATTCCGGAAAAAATCCCAAACCTATTAGCCACATAGGGCGTCACAAAAATATAGAGTGGCATCCAGATCAACTAATGTATAACAATCAATGATAAAGACTCGAAGCGTACCAGTGACAACATCTGGTTCAGCTTGTTGATCCTGTCGATTACCGATCGCATATAAACGGTTCATTTTGCCACCTGTACCCATAGTGGTACATCTCTGATAATTGCCAGTTGGGGGTACTGTAGAGGACTATACTTTGTTACTTCCATCACCCTACCTTCTCATAGGACACTCATTTTGGAAGTCACCACCCTCACGACACTCACCTAGGTGGAGTTTGCCACATGGTGGCTTTCCCCTCGAGCCCTGAGTCAGACTAGCTTGGGTTTGAGAACTCTGAGCCCTGAAATTCTATTGACCACAAGATTTCTGATCATATCTATTATATTAGACGAGACCACTCGTAGAGGATGGTATATAACAAGAGATCTCTTCTTGAAGTAGGACTTATCTCCCTTTATTCTTCTTATGCTGGCTAGGCTCATGCCCTGCTGATTTCGCTTTCTTACTCAAATGCTCTTCTTTATCTTTCTTCTTATCCTCCTTAGTTTGCTGGGCATAAATCATAATTCTGGGGATATCCACACTTGGGATAAGCAATGCTGCCTTGCACTCCCTCTTCACTTGTCTACCCAACCCAAACATGAATTTCCTCATCGCTGCTCTCATATCTTGGACCATCTCTAGTCCACACCTGGATAGCTGAATGAACTTGAGACTGTACTCCCTGTCAGTCAAGCCCTCTTGTTTTAGGTTTACGAACTCTTTAATCTTTGCTTCTCTCAACTCTTGGGGAAAGAAGTGATCGAGGAAAGCACTCTCAAAATCACTCCACTTAACAGGCATAGCATCCTCAGCTCAACCATCTCCCCATTGGTTATACCATATGTTTGCCACATCCTTTAGCTGATACGAGGCAAGTTCAACTCCTCCAACCTCAGTCGGATGCATAGCCTTTAGGACCTTCCACGTCTCATCAATAAAGTTCTTTGGGTCTTCCTCAACCTTCGACCCTGTGTAAACTAGCAGGTTCATCCTCAGAAAATCTCTGAGCCTAGTTGCAGCAGTCGGCTCTTGGGAGGTAGAACAAGAAGCCTATGGATCTTGGCTAATATTCTGGGAGCATGTGGACCTCGGCTACAAAATAAAAAATGAAATTTATCTCTTTTTCTTTTATTCTTAAAAATATCATGTAGGTGTATATTTTGACACTTCTCACACATAAATATTTTTTACTTTTTTGATTGAGCAGCTAATTTTATTTTATTATTTTAATGATCAAATTCATATTTTCTGGTAAAATTTGTCATAGCTGGCCCAATTATTTTTTTGATACATAAAAATAATAAATTACAATATATCCACAAAAATAGTTTTAAATTCTTTCTAACTTCTTTCCCTTTTTTGCTCACACGTCTTTGTTTTTATTTTTCATGTTCTTAAACTAGATAATGATAGTGAAATAACAACCGTAACAACAACAAAGACAGTAAATGAAATTTCACTTATACTAAATAATGAAAGCAAAATAAAATAAGAAACTTAAATAATGATATGGAAATAGATCTATTAGAAAAATATCCAAAACTCAAATTAATCATTTTATAAAAGAAGTAAAAAATAATTTATATGTGAAAAGGATCAAATATATCCCTAAACTTTGCTAGAAGGATCATATATACCACTACATGATTTTTTTTTTAAACAAACAATCAAAAAAGTTAAGTTTCCTTAGATGAAAAAGGTATTATATGTGCCACTTTTGTAGTGATAAAGGTATATGTGAGTCACTTTTATAACAATAAGGTTATATTGAGACACTTTTGTAACGAGTGATGCATTATCTCTAAATCATAAAGTCGAGTACATCATACTCTTTTTCTTATTTTGAATTCAACTTGAAATTGTATTTCAAATTTGAAAATAACTTCAATCCTATTTTGTTAGTCACTTTTTTGCTTTTGAAGTCGTATTTAAGTATGTTATTTATGTACATATGCTATTTCAATCCTAAACCCTGTTTCTATTGTTATCGTGATATATTATTGAACATAATTCTAGCTTCAACTCCAATAACTCTATGACCAAGGGTGTGGTACAAATTAAGAAGAATATTTTTAATGAAAAGATATATATTTCTAGAATTTTTTCTCCTAAAAAATAAGTTGATTCGTATTTATTTTTTAGTATTTGATAATAAAAAAAAATCACGTATGTACTCTAGTAGAAGATGAAGAAATAATTAAAATAATTATTTTCCTCAATAGCAAACACACTCCAAATACCTAATTAATTATGTGCACAACACATATTGTTAATATTGCTTTCTAAATGAAGAAAAGGCTAATAAATGAAACTTTCCTAAAGATGATTAACCGACAAGATTTCTTCTCTCTTTCAAGCGTTTCATTTTTTCATGTGTCAGCCACCATCTGCTTTTCATGCATATTATCTTCAACATATGTCCTCACACTCACTCAATATAATACTCATAGAAACACCACTTTCTAGCTATCAAATAGTCCCAGAAAAAAACTATTACAGTTCCAGGTCTGTTTTCTTGGTTGAGTTTAAATTATATGCACCGTCAGTGTGTAAGAGTTCCTACACCATCAGGTAATTTTAAAGATAATTACTATAATTTTTTCTAGTAATATTTTTACTTTTTGAAAAGAATATAATTTAGACAAACAATCAAGGTAATTTGAATCCTAATTATTGTTGACACCCAATTTTTACCCTCCACAGTGTCAAATTAATCATCGAGCTTTTATTTTGTTTTAACGATTTGAAATAATTATTTTCAAAAAAAAGAAAAAATTTAATTCATTTCGTGGGGACCACGCGCCCCCAATTCCTTTTTTCTTTCTCCTACACGCTCCAAACCCTCTCCCCTTTTCTCATTTTTCGACCTAGAAAATCAAAAAAACTAGGCGACCAAATCCCATCCCAAAGGTTCCTCTCCGACCAACCCCCAACAACGTTCAACGGTCACAGCACGCTTCCCATCCCTTTTCCCCCCATGCATCTCGATCCCTCAATCCACGGTGAAGTTTAATCCATTGAGGATTTTGCAAAATCCCAACGATTTCTTGCCTAAAGGGAGGATTTCAAATTTGGAATTCAAAATCCAACTCCTAATTTCCTTGATTTGCCTTAATTTTGGGAGCTATATAATCCCTTCTCCTTCTTCGTTCTGGGCAGCGGTCGAGTGAGAAAAATCAGGGGCAAACAAGTTCAAAAGCCCTAGCAAAGCGACGGTCGAAATCCTAGCAAAAAGCTTTTGATTGTTTCAAATCCAGTAACCCCCAATCGATCCCCACCTGATTTTAGTCTCATAAAGCATTAGTCAAAATTCCTAAAAGAGTGTGTTTGATTTCGGAGTCAATTCAGCATGTGAAACTCGCATCGTGGTGATGTGAGCTAGTCTCCAATCAAGCTCGTCGTCATCCCAGTTTCGCCGCTCCAGCAAAGGTAATTTCTTAATCTTATTTTTATTTCGGGTTTCGTATTCCTGATTCGAATATGAATGTTGAATTTATATTAAAGTTCTATACTTGCATTTAGCTCATTTTGATTGAAAAATGCTATGTTGAAGTAAAGGTGATTCTGTGTTTGTTGTTGGCTGATCGACATCTTTACACCTTTTTCTATGAATACAGTTCATTAACAGTGTTATTGAGTTTGTTTGCACACTAATATTTTTTTGTGTTTCGATTCTCAAACTCTAAGTTGTCGTGATGAGTTGATGCTGTGATTTTGCTGTTAAACAATGGAGTCTGTATTGAGCATTGATTTCAAGTTTCTTTTTCGATTCTGGGTCTCTTAGTCAATTTCAAGTCTTTCATCCCTATTTTGCTCCAGCTTCAGCCAGTTTCTGGTTCGGTTGGACGTGATATGTAACTCTTATTCTTCTGTGGTTCATTTCTGCTTCTTGTTTTGGCCTAGTACTTTTTCGAAACTCAGTCTTTAGGTCGTAAATCATCATATTGAGTCCATGAATGTTCACATTCCAATTTACTTGCACCATTATCTGTATGTCTACTCTCTTTGTTCAAGCCTTTTTTCTAAAAAATTTCCTAATCTATTAAAAGCTTTGACTGGTTTGGTTACCCTGTGGTTTGTATCTTCCTCTTCTATGTGAACTGGAAGTCAAGTTTTCCTTGTTTGGAGGGTGCTGTTATGAGTCACTTTGTTTAATCCTATTTTCGATTTATTGTTGGCTTGTTGATTAGTATGTAAGTTGTTTCAGGTGTTCCACTTTGTTGCTTCTTATCTTCATATTATAGTTGGGAAGTTTTCCAGCCTGCTTCTATTTCAGTCCATCATTTTCAAGCTACAATGCTTTGAGTCATTATCTCTTTTCAACTGTGTTTGCACTTAATGAGCGTCTTTGTATCTTGGTTTGAGTATAGCTACTGGCAGTTACTTGACCAATCCTGAGAGGTCATTTTTTGGCGTTTTGGTCAGCCTTTTAACAAGTTTACTAGAGTTATCAATAAATGTTATTTTCTGTGTTCTTTCCTTCTTCTGTGTTCTGACTTCAAGCATCCTTACCCTATTTGAGTTCCTTAGGTCTTGAATAGTCATATGAATGCCTTTGTCGCATTAAGCAGTGGTTTAAGATGAAGGATACTTGATTTTATTTCTCTGTTTGT
>JAABOM020057784.1:0-14708 GCA_011800125.2 Solanum clarkiae
ATATACATACAAACATTAAAAACAAAAAACTAACATCAACAATAAAAGTAAAAATAAGATCCAACATAAGAAATTTTAAACACTTTGTAGTTACATTTGAGGACATCAAACTTTTATCTCTCGGACAATGTCATCTTGCTCATTCACCTTGATAGGGACTTGTTCAAGCATATGCTCAATCCACGTCAGTTTATTAGTGATGCAATGCTGGTATGGTAACCTCATCCAATGTACAACGTTTTCGCTTTTGGGTTTACTTGAGGCTCCCGTAGATGCACTAGTAATGGTTCGGCTTGCCCTTGAAGGGATTTATAGACTTGGGCAACTGCAGATATCTTGTCCATACTCTCAGTGATCTTATTAAATGGTCATCTTATGAACTCCCAACATTCCCCTCCAAACAATGCGTCAGCCTGCCCTTGTTTCTCAGAGGTTAATGCTCGGTGGAATCTAGCTGACAATTCATAATCAGTCAGACCATGGTTCTGATTTGCTGCCAAGCACTGCTTGTACCTTTCCCAAGCCACTACCAAAGGTTCTCCTGGCACTCTTTTTAAATTATAGATGTTGTTCTATAGCTTTTTCTTGCTCGACTCCTTATAGAAGTTCATGAGGAAAACTCTCTGCACTTCCCCCTAGTTAGAGCAAATATCGTGTAGGAGAATTGACCACCATTCTGTAGCTTCACTCTGAAGAGACATGGGGAAAACCTGAAGAGTCATGGCCTCCCAAGTAGGATCTGTTGTCCCAAGGACTCCCCTCAATGTTTGAGTGAAATTCTGTAGGTGGATTTGGGGATCTTCGAACTCTTGCCCATAAAATAGAGCGCGCCTCTGCAAAGTTTTCAACAAGTCATTTGCAATATAGAACTTTTGTTCAGTCATAGTGCCAGCCAACCTACACCTAAAATTAACTAACAAAAACAAACAAAAAAAGTAAAATATAGGAGAGTTCAGAAATCAACACTATAACTAACTAATAGTGAAAACAAATCAAAACCTAGTCGTATTCCCAAGCAACGGTGCCATATTTTTTTGACATTTTGATGTTCACGCTCCAATAAGAAAGTGATTGTTGTCAGCAATTAATCTAACCGAACGTTAGGGTCGAATTCACCGGGAATACAGGGCATGACTATAAGACTTCACTACTAATCATTTCAAGCATCAATAACTAAAATCTCTAAATGAGGGGGTTTTGTGATTCAAAAACAAAAGTAAAATTACGACTACACTACTATATGGGAAAACGGTCAATTTTAGGGACAACTTCGGAATTCTGTTCCCCATGGTTCGTTGACTCGACTAACTTACATAACATAACTACAATTGGAAATTAGCATGCAGAACGGTAACTTAGGTTCTAGCAGCCCCCTTGTGAAGGTGAAGATCGAATTTCACCATGGCGCTTGGTCGACAACCATGGTGTGCCAACTAACTGTTACCAATTGTCCTAGACAACCTCCGCCTTGGTCAGGTTCAATTGATTAGATGAGAAGACATGGATCGAATCCTGTCATCTACTTCCTTTTCCTATTCGTCAGTACCTTTGTCAGAATGATGATAGTACGTAGTCTTGTGTGTTGGCCAACACCAAACAACAATCATAATGAAGGGAAATAGACAATACATGCAAAATCCCAATCATAGAAATGCAATACACCTAGGTTATCTCAAGTTAACTGCACATGGTTCCCACAACCCCAAGTTGTGGGTGCTTTGTTACTCATGGCTAAGGCAAAACAAGCAAAAATGCACATACAAGGCATAAATGAGAGTTTTACCAACAACAATGAAGAGTGTAGGCACCATAAGTTGCAAACCCAAAAGCTTGATTCATCAACAATGAGTACAAGAAAAGATTTGCAATCGCCAAAAATGGTTTTCCCATGAGAGAACAATAAACTAATCTAAGAAAAGACACAAAAGATGATTCTCAAATGTCTCCTGGTTGAACTGTTTTCTAAAACTCTAACTTAAACTATATATATATTTAAAAAATAACCCTAGAATTTACACAGAAAAGATAGCTAGCAGCTGATAAGTCTCGTAGTTACGACTCGTAGGCTGACCTACGAGTCGTAGCCGGGGTCTCGTATCAGTTTCTTGGCATCTTGGACTAAACTGGTACGACCCATAGGTACGAGTCATGCTTGAGCTATGAATTATATGTTCCTCTAGTAGTCTTGGTGTTCAGTTTTTGGTCCAACATTTTGGCTCTCTAATTCCTGCTACAAGTCCACCTATATGAGCCGTATTGAAACTTAGCAAATTTCTGAATTTTTGGTCTCAGATTCTTGCTACAACGCACCCTACGACTTGTAGCTTGGGTTACGACTCGTAAGTGTGCTCGTATGTCCTAATCTTTAGCAAAATCTGCAACTTTTCTTCAAAATCATGCCAACCTAACTTTTCTGCAAGAAAAACACAAAAACACATAAAAACCATAAAAAGTCACATTAAGAACTCACAAAATCCCTTGTTTTAGGTATCAAATGTGTTTTATTTTGACAACCCATCAAGATCATAGACATTGTCCCCAGAATAAAGGACTCACCAACTAGCTTGAGAGAAATTGTACTAGCTACGTGGAGGAAGGTTCTCAAGTGGGGCTCCAATTCCTACATGGTGACATCATGTAGGCATAGAGTATGCGTTAGTACGTTTGAATATACTAAGTACATAGGATGCAATGCAACAAGAGATAAGCAACATAATCGAAATGCACAAGCATAGGCAATGACTAGCATATAATAATATGGCATGCATGGAAGATGCTTGAAGTAAATCATGCTTACATGGAACATAATACATGTGCAAAAAGAGACCATCATTATAGTGTTCATAGTCTATTGAGGTACCAACCCCTCAATTGGTTGGTGGATCATCTCACCCTACCACCCATGGTGATTGATGTACCAACCCCTCAACCCGGTTATCAAGGTAAGAAACTGTCATGACCCAAGCCTAGGGCCTAGGCATGACATGACGCAAGGGGAACCTGTAGGGACCCCAATAAAGACCTTTAGAACTTCATTACACATCCTTGGTAAGACAAGCATCAAGACAGGCATCAAGAGATAATAAAGTGGGACAATCGGGGCTAAAGGAAAGTACTTTCATATCATAGACATCAAAAACCATAGAGTCAAGGATCTTAGCTTAGAACATAACATTTCCAACAAACACCTCTACACATGGATAATAGCGGAGGAAAAGATAAAGCAACCAGGCTCACCCTCATAGTCAAAATAGACAATAAAGAAGAATATTTCAATACATAATAAGAGCAACGTAGACTAAGGTCCCCGAAGTGGAGGACTCACCACAAGCTTGAGTAGTACTAATATAGCCACGTGGAGGAGGTTGATCAACTTGGCCATCAGTCTCTACATGGTAATATCATGTAGGCAAGAGTATGTATTAGTACGTTTAAATGTACAAAGTATGTAGGATGCAATGCAACAAGAGATAGGCATCATAATCAAAATGCATAACAATAGGCAATAGGCATAATATAATAATATTGCATGTATGATCAATGCATAAGTAAAACATGCTTAAGTAAATCATGCTCATATAGGATACCATATGTGTAGAAGATACCAAGCTAGATTTCCAAACAACAAACCCTTGGTAGGTTAGTGATGATGCCGCCGCATCACTTAGGTGGTGAGGTACAAACCCCTCACTAGGTTGGTGATGATGTCGCCCTATCACCCCAGTAGAGAAGTACAAACCCTTCACTTGGTTGATGAGTACAAACCCCCATCTAGGTTAGTGATGATGCCGCCCCATCACTAGGTGGAGAAGCACAAACCCTTCACTAGGACCTTCAATTCCTCAAAAACCCACATCCGTATAGTTAATTCATCATCATATAGTCAATTGTATCATATCTTATGCCTTGGACCTTCAATTCCTTAAAACCCCACATCCGGACATTTTATCAAACACAGAGGGTGTATAATGCTAGTATAATACCATGAAATATAGAGATGAAATTATACAGTAAAATCCATTGTAAAACCATCAATCAATACCTTGCAATACCCTCAAGCAACATACGTCAAAATCCCTCAAATCTTATAATAGATCAAAGATTTATAGCTCAAAACATAGTAAAACAGTCACAATTTTCACATAACTTTAACATGTGTGCATAGAATTTCATAATAAGCAAGACTCATTTGTAAATCAACTTTAAATCATGCAATTTGAGTAAAAGGAGGCTTAGGTATCATGGGTGAAAGGAACACATAAAAGAAACCCACATACCTTAGCTTAGAGATGATCATGGTGAAGATTGGAGATGGAGACTTGAAGATTGAAGAAGAATCTTGAAGGAGAACCTTAGCTTGGGATGAGGGTTTGGGACTTGAATTTGGGAATAAAAATATGGCTAAGTGTTTGAGTGAGTATTGAGGAATGTTTAGGATGATATGAGGGTGAAATAAGGCTAATTATAGGTAAAAAAAAATACGTTTGGGAACACTTAGGCGCAAGACCCCCAAACCCTTGGACCGAGATAGAAATCACTGGCAACAAAATGCATAGGTCTGCGATGCGGACCTATCGCTGAGGCTAAATTAACACATGTCCACCACAGCTGCGCATCGCGGTGCTGTCGCGGATCATCTCTAGAAATTGAAATTTTGGGAAATTGAAATTGTTATTTGATTACTCTAAAATCGGGTGAAATTGTGATTTGATTACTCTAAAATCGGGGTTAGACCCTTTTCCACCTAATTTTGACCCCCTGAATAAGAATATGAAGTCAGATTTTTGATATCACACATGGATTTTGAGATATATGGAATTTAAAATTCTAGGCATTTTGAGGCACTTTTTGTGGTCATTTCAGTATCTCCCCCTTGGGAACATTCATCCCCGAATGTAAAAGAGACGTACAAAACAAGAGAAATTAAGAATAAACCAGCCCTACAAAATATTGCAACATTACATTTAAACACCATCTTCAAAACCTCAACATAAATGTAAAATCATCATAAATTTGTCAACTCAAAGATGAATGCATATGAATGACATAGGGGCTGAAACATAAGACATGAATTCACATAGGGGACTTAGAATTGTTACCTTAGGCTTGAGCAGAGTGGAAAAGATAAGGATACCTCTTTTGCATGTCCACTTCGGCCTCCCAAGTAGCACTTTCGATTTGTTGGTTTCTCCGAAGGACCTTAACGGATGCCACCTTCTTGTTCCTCAATCTCTTCACTTCACTATCTAAGATCTGAACCAAAGTGTCCTCATAAGTCAAGTTATCTTTAAAAACACCGACAATATCAAGAGGCACAATAGCATTAGGATCACCAACACATTTTCTCAACATAGGGACATGGAACACCGGGTGAACCAAATATATTTCACTAGATAACTTCAACTCATAAGCTACCCTACCAACCTCTTCAAGACTTCATAAGGACCAATATATCTTGGACTCAACTTCCCTTTATAACCAAAATGGACCACACCTTTCATTGGAGAAACTTTCAAATAAACCCAATCACCTATTTTGATTTCAAGGTCTCTTCTTCCCACATCAGCATAAGATTTTTAACAACCTTATCTTCAACCTTTCCCTAATCATCCTAACCTTCTCAAGAGCCTTCATAACTAGATCTGATCCCAATAAAGCCACTTCTCGAACCTCAAACCAACCAAATGGTGATCTACAATATTTCCCGCAAAGAGCCTCAAAAGGAGCTATACCGATGCTAGAGTGATACCTATTGTCGTAGGTAAACACAATCAAAGGAAGATGGTCATCTCAACTACCTTAAAATCTAATACACATGCCCTAAGAATATCATCAAGGGTTTGAATAGTCCTTTCGGCTTGACCATCCGTTTGAGGGTGGAAGGCCATACTAAGGTGAATGTTTGTACCAAGACCCCTTTGAAAAGACCTCCAAAAGTGTGAAGTGAATTGTGAACCACGATCTGGTTTGATGGACAAAGGAACCCCATGTAACCTCACTAACTCATGGATGTACAACCTTGCATACTCTTCATCCCCATATGTGGTCTTAACCGGTAGAAAGTGAGCCGATTTTGTCATCCTATCGGCCACAACCCAAATCGAATCAAAACTGTTCCTAGTCTTTGGAAACCCAACCAAAAAATCCATATTAATCACCTTCCACTTCCAAGTGGGAATCTCTATGTCTTGGGTTAGGCCACCTCGACCTTTGATGTTTAGCTTTAACTTGTTAGCAGCTATGGCAATCGGAAACGAATTTGGCAATATCTCTCTTCATGACTCCCTACTAATACACATCCCTCAAGTCTCTGTACATTTTGGTGGAACCAGGATGGATAGAATTAGAAGAATTATGGGCCTCATCAACGATTTTCTCCCTCAAACCATCAACGCAAGGCACATACAACCTACCTTGGTACCTAAGGGCACCATCTCCCCCTTGGGAGAAAATCTCTACTTTGCCCTCTTTCATCAAGGCCTTCAATTCAAGCGAGGAGTCAAGATCTTGCTTTGCTATCACCTCATCAACCAAAGAAGACTGACCCATCAACAACCACAACACCATTATCACCAACCTCTTCCAACTTAACCCCCGATCTCCAATTGAGGCACCTCCCTAGCCATCTCCTTTACACCATCATCAATATGGGCTGAGCTATCCATAGACACCCTACTCAATGCATCTGCCACCACATTTTCCTTTTCCGGATGATAATAGACACTCATGTCATAGTCTTTAAGAAGTTCCAACCATATCCTTTGCCTCAAATTGAGATCCTTTTAAGTGAAGACATATTGTAGGCTCTAATGGCTAGTGAACACATCCACATACACCCCATACAAGTAGTGATGCTAAATCTTTAGTTCAAATACAATGGCGGATAACTTTAGAAGGATAGGGTAGTTCCTTTCATGTACCTTGAGTTGTCTAGAAGGATAAGCTATGACCTTACCATTTTGCATCAACACACAACCCAAACCAACCCGAGAAGCATCATAATATACCACACAATCCCTCATGTTTATCCAGTAGTGACAATTAGGAGCAGTCACAAGCTTGTCTTTCGATGTTTGGAAGCTCTTCTCAAACTCAGCGGTCCACACAAATTTAACTTTCTTTTGAGTCAATTTTGTCAAAGGGGAAGCAATGGAGCATAACTAATTCACAAACCTTATATAGTAACCCGCTAGGCCCAAGAACCTCCTAATATTTGATGGGGTCAATAGTCTAGGCCAATTTATAATCACATCGATTTTCTTAGGATCCACCTCTATACCATCCTCTGATACCACATGACCCAAGAATGCAACCTCCTTCAACCAAAATTCACACTTTTCACATTTGGCATACAATTTCTCCTCCCTCAATCCTTGCAACACAACCCTCAAATACCCCATATGGTCCTCCCTACTATGTGAATTGATAGATATATCATCAATGAAGACCACAACAAAGGAATCAAGGAAGGTTTGAAGACCCTATTCATTAGGTCCATGAAGATGGATGGTGCATTGGCCCTCCCAAATGACATCACAACAAGCTCATAATACCCATATCTAGTTCAAAAAGCCATCTTGGGAATATCACACTCCCTCAGCCTCACTTGATGATACTTGGACCGAAGATCAATCTTAGAGAAGAACCTAGCCCCTTGCAATTGGTAAAAGAAATCATCAATTGTTGGAGGAGGATACATATTTTTGATGGTGACCCTATTGAGTTGTGGGTAGTCTAAACACATTCTAAGGGACACATCTTTCTTTTTCACAAACAATATCGGAGCACCCCAAGGTGATTGGCAAGGTCTAATAAATCCCTTTTCTAACAAATCTTTCAATTGTTCCTTTAACTCCTTCAACTCCGCCGAGGCCATACGGTAAGGGGGAATGGAGATAGGTTGAGTATCGAGGAGGAGGTCTATACAAAAATCTATTTTTCTTTCGTGAGGAACACCAGGAAGGTCATTTGGGAAGACATCAAAAAACTCATTTACAATCGGAGCCAACTCTATGGAAGGGACCTTGGACTCCAAATCTATAACCCTCACAAGATAGTAAAGACACCCCCCCTTAGAGATCAACTTACGTGCTTTAATGCATTAAATGAATCCACCCTTGACCACCACATCTTGATTTTCCCACTCAAGGATGGGTTCATTAGGAAATTGAAACTTGACCCTATGGGTTCTACAATCAGTAGAAGCATAGTAGGCATGCAACCAATCTATTCCAAGAATGAAATCAAAATCTACTATGTTTAATTCAACAAGATCACAAGGCAACAACTTATGCAAAATGCAAATATGACAACTTCTATAAACTTTCCTAGCAACAATAGAGGCACCAATAGGAGTAGACACTTCATATGACTCATGCAACAACTCAGGACAATATAGAACTCTTTAGCAACAAAAGAGGTAACAAAGGGAAGAGTGGCACCCGGATCAATCAAAGCATAGACATCAAAGTTAAACATTTTCAACATACTGTTAACAACATCGGGGACCTTATCTACCCCTTTCCTCTCATGTAGAGCATAAAATCGATTGTGCCTTTAGGCACCACCTTGAGGACAACCTTGAGGACCACCTCTACCCAATGGAACTGCATTTGCACCCCGGCCCTACCCATAATTTCTTGGACAGTCTATCCTTTTTTGACCAACCTCCCCACAATCAAAGCATGCATTAGAACCCTTCAAACACGGGCCTTTATGACTCTTCCCATATGTAGGACACACATCAATGGGAGCCAAAACACCAACATCGTGAGGCCTAGGGAGGTCATTGGTGAACCCCCTATTAGTAGCATGATGAGACCCTTGGCCTTGATGGAACCGACCACCGCTTTGGAACTTACCCCCAAGGCGGGCCCTCTTTACCTCATGCACCCTTCTCTTTCTCAATTTCTCCTCCTTCATTTTCTCGGCATAGATCATCAACCAAGACAAGTCCATGTTACTAATTAGCATTGTTGACCGACATTCTTTACATACCAAGTCGGAGACTCTCATCACAAACTTGTTCATCCAAGATCTAGGATTGGCCACCAAATGAGGAGCATACTTTGAATGTTGATTAAACTTGAGGGCATACTCCCTCACACTCATTGAACCTTGTTTCAAGTTCACAAACTCCACCAACTTAGCTTCCCTAAGCTCAAGAGTGAAAAACCGACTAAGAAAGGCCAATTTAACTCTCCCAAAGCACCACATTACCAATCCCCTTCTCACCCTTCTATTGGTGATACCATATTTGAGCTATCCTTTTGAATTGGTATGCCGCTAACTCCGCCTTCTCATTTGTTCCGACACCTATGACATGCAAGATCTTATTGACCTCATCAATGAACTTTGTGGATCTTTATCCACCTTTGACCCATAGAATATTGGAGGATTCATCCTCATGAAGTCCCTTACCCTAGCTTCCGGGGTAGTAGTATGAGGGGCTTGGGCCCCTTGATTGACTTGGTTGGCCACAACTTGGGCAAGCATAGTGAGAGCATCCCGGAGCTCACCATTGTTAGGTTGCTCCTCGATAGTTTGGGCCCTTCTACCTTGAGTGTTAGGCATGATCTAACATAGCAAAGAACAATCATTAGGGGGAAAAACTTACCATAATTGTATAGCACGACTTAGAACATGAAGAAGGGAAACATTTTCTAAAACGTCTCATAGCCTCCTATTCATAATCAACGCGCGCTTCATAACCATGAATAGTACTCTAAACAACATGGTATGTTTGACTCCGAGGATCTATCAACCTAGTGCTCTGATACCAAGTTTTTCATGACTTAAGCCTAGGGCCTAGATGTGACGCTGCGCAAGGGAACCCGAAGGGACCCCAAGCAAGCCTCTTAGAACATCATTACACATCCTTGGTCGCGGAAGAATTAAGACAAGCATCAAGAGTTAATAAAGTGGGACATCCAAGGCTAAGGGAAAGTACTTTCATATCATAGACATCAATGACAATAGGGTCAAGGCTCTTAGCTTAGATACATAATATGTCCAACAAACTCCTCTAATACATGGGTAAGAGTAGGAGCCAAGACAAAGCAACCGAGCTCACCCTCATAGTCAAAATAGATAATATAGAAGAATGTCTCAATACATAAAAAGAGCAACATAGACTAAGGTCCCCTATTGGAGGACTCACCACAAGCTTGAGTACTACTGATCTAGCCACATGGACGAGGATGATCAATTTGGGCACTATTCCCTACAGGTTAATAACATGTAGGCAAAAGTTAGTACATTTGAATTTACTAAGTGTGTGTGATGCAATGCAACAAGAGATGGGCATCATAAGCAAAATGCATAACAATAGGCAATAGGCATAATATAACAATATGGCATGTATAATCAATGCATAAGTAAAACGTGCTTAAGTAACTCGTGCTTATATAGGATATCATGTGTAGAAGAGACCAAGCTAGATTTCCGATGTACAAACAACTTGGTAGGTTAGTGATGATGCCGCCCCATCACTTAGGTGGTGAGGTAAACCCCTCTCTAGGTTGGTGATGATGCCGCCCTATAACCCCAGTGGAGAAGTACAAACTCTTAACTAGGTTGAAGAGTACAAACCTCCATCTAGGTTATCCGGGTACTTAGTCCCCCCGGATTGGGCATGTTCTAATGCAACACTTAATATAGAATTTATCATATACATATGATTATTTCATAATCATATAGTCAATCATATCATATCTCATGCTTTGGACCTTCAATTCCTCAAAAAACCACATTCGGACATTTTATCAAACACATAGAGAGTGTGTAATGCTAGTATAAAACCATGAAATATAGTGATGTAATCATGTAGTAAAATCCATCGTAGAATCATTAATCAACACCTTGCAACACCTTCAAGAAACGTACATCAAAACCCCTCCTCAAATCTTACAATAGATCAAAGATTTATAACTCAAAATATAGCAAAACAGTCACAATTTCACATAGCTTTAACATAGTGTGCAGTGAATTTCATAATAAGCAAGACCCATTTGTAAATCAGCTTTAAATCATGCAATTTTGAGTAAAAGAAGGCTTGGGCATCATGGGTCAAAGAAAACCATGAAAGAAATCCACTTACCTTAGCTTAGAGATGATCTTAGTGAAGATTGGATATGGAAACTTTAAGTTTGAAGAAGAATCTTGAAGGAGAAGCTTAGCTTGGGGTTAGGGTTTGGGATATGACTTTGGGAGTGAAAATATGGCTAAGTGCTTGAGTGAATATTGGGGAATATTTAGGACGATATGAGGGTGAAATAAGGCTAAGTATAGATAAAAGTACGTTTGGGAACACTTATGCCCAAGACCCCAAAGCCTTGGACTGAGATAGAAATCACTGGCAACAAAATACATAGGTCCGCTCGCGGACCTATCATGAAGGGAAAATTAACACATGTATGCAACAGTTGCACGGTGCTGTCACGGATCATCTTTGGAAATTGAAATTTTGGGAATTTAAAATTGTGATTCGATTACTCTAAAATCGGGGTTAGACCCTTCTTCCCCTAATTTTGACCCATTAACAAGAATATGAAATTGAATTTTTGATAGCGCATGAATTTTCAGATGTATTGAATTTAAAATTCTGGGCATTCCAAGGTACATTTTTAGAAAAGTTTTTGGGTTGTTTCAAAAACCCTCGACATGGTTACCTGGGCTCACAACCCCCCGAGCGGGGCATGGTCAATTCCCAACAAGACATTGGAGAATATCATATATATATACATTCTTTTCATCATCATAAAGTCATTCAACTCATAAGACATGGATTAGACCTTCAATTTTTCAAGAAATCATAACTGGACATTTTATCAAACACTTGGCGGGTGTGTGGTGCTAGTGTAAAACCATGCAATTTAGGGATGAAATCATGCAAGAAAATTTAATGTAAAACCATCCGTCAATACTAGGTAACACCCTCAAGCAATATGCATCAAGACCATTTATCAAATCCCACAATGGACCTTAGATTCATAGCTCAAGACATGTTAAAACAGTCACAATTTCATGAAACCCCAACATAGTTCATAGTCTAATTCATAATAAGTAAGGCCTATAAAGTAAATCAACTTGAAACATGAAATTTAGGTAAAAGGGATGCTTGGGCACCATGGGTGAAAGAACCCAATGGTTCAAACTCACATACCTTGACTTTGTTGAATTCCTTGGAGAAGATTTGAATAGAGGCTTGAAGCTTGGATGAATAACTTAAGATCCGGAACAGATTTCGACACTTGAATTTTTAGACGAATTTTAGTCTAAGGGTTTGAGAGTGTATGTCACAACCCAAGCCTAGGGCCTAGACGTGACACGATGCATAGGGAACTCGAAGGGGACCCCAAGCAAGCCTCTTAACATATCAGTACACATCCTTGGTCGCAGAAGCAATAAAATATAATAATAAATAGTAAATAGGGACAATGGGCTAAGGGACAACTTCCATATCATAAACATCAAGAGTCAAGATAGAGGTAAAGCTCATAGCATAATTCAAAACTTGTCCAAAAACACCTCTAAAACTTAGATACTTAGCGGGGGCCAAGAAAGGCTACCGGGCTCACCCTCTGAGTCAAATATACATAAAAGAAGATAGTCTTGAAATATATTATGAGATCATAAACATTGTCAAAGAGCTTAGAAGAAGTCGTACTATCCACGTGGAGGAGGATCATCAAGTGGGCCTCTGGTTCCTACATGGTGACATCATGTAGGCATAGAATATACATTAGTACGTTTGAATGTACTAAGTATGTAGGATGCAATGCAACAAGAGATAAGTACCATAATCAAAATGCATAAGCATAGGCAATGAGTAGTACATAATAATATGGCATGCATGTGAGATGCTATGTAGTAAAACATGCTTATATGGAACATAATACATGTGCAAGAAGAGATCACTATCAATAGATCGTCACACCCAACCACCTTTGGTGATTAAGGTATCAACCCCATCAGTTGGTTGGTGGATCATCACACCTACCAGCCTTGGTGACCGAGATACAAACCCCCCCAACATGGTTATCAAGGTACAAACCCTCCCGACATAGTTGGTGGAACGTCGCACTCTACCACCCTTGGTGACCGAGGTACAAACCTGTCGACATGTTTATCAAGGTACAAACCCCTTGACATGGTCATAAAGGTACAAAACCCTTGACATGGTTATCGAGGTACAAACCCCTCGACATAGTTACCTGGCGCTCAATCCCCAAGTAGGGCATGGTCACATTCCAATACTATATAGGAGAAATATACATACATTCATTTCATTATCATATAGTCATTCAACTCATAAGACATGCATTGGGCCTTCAATTTCTCAAGATAACCATAACCGGACATTTTATGAAACACTTGGTAGGTGTGTTGTGCTAGTGTAAAACCATGAAATTTTGGGATGAAATATGCAATGAAATTCAATGTGAAACCATCAATCAATACTTGGTAACACCCTCAAGAAATATACACCAAAACCCTTCACCAAATCCCATAATAGGTCTTAGATTCATAGCTCAAAACATAGTAAAACAGTCACAATTTCATGAAGCTTTAACATAGTTCATAGTCAAGTTTATACTAGAAAACCCATATGTAAAATCAACTTAGAAATATGTATTTTTAGGTAAAAAGGAAGCTTGGGCACCATGGGTGAAAGAATTCAATGGTTGAAACCAACATGCCTTAACTTTGGAGAATCCTTGAAGAAGATTGGAGATGGAGACTTGAAGCTTGAATGACAACCTTAAGATCCGGATGAGTTTTGAGACTTGAATTTAGGAGTGAAATATTTGGCTAAGTGTTTGAGTGAGTATTGGGGAATATTTTGAATGATATGAGGGTGAAATAAGGCTAAGTATAGGCATTTTCACGCATGGGAATACTTGGGCCCAAGACCCAAAGGCCTTGGACCAGACAAGAAAACCAGTGCACAAAATAAACTGTAGCGCGCCCTTGGCGCGAGGGACGTGGATCGTCTCTAGAAATCGCATTTTTGCGATTTTCAAATTTTTCAATGGTTGCTCTTAAATCGGCTTAGACCCATTTTCCACTCAATTTGACCTCTTGAACAAGAATATGAAGTCAGATTTTCTATATCACGCACAGATTTTGAGATATATGAAAATTATAATTTCGGGCGCTTCTAAGGTATATTTTCGGGCACTTTTTGGGGTCGTTTCAATATCTTCCCCTTGGGAATATTCGTTCCCGAATGTCAAAGAAACAAATATGAGAGATGCAAACATGACATTTCAGCCTACATAAGGATGCAACAATGCACTTAAACATCATTTAGAAAATCTCAACATAAGTGTGAACTCATCATGAACTTGTCAATTTAAACATGAATTTATGCATATGTCATGGGCTGAACATGGACTTGTAATTACATATATATATATATATATATATATATATATATATATACCTTAGGCTTGAGTGGAGTGGAAAACATAAGGATATCACTTTTGCATGTCCGTTTCGGCCTCTCATGTAGCACCTTTGACTTGTTGGTTCCTCCAAAGGACCTTAATGGAAGCATTTCCCTGTTCGTCAATTGCTTCACTTGCCTATCCAAGATCTCTACTGGAGCTTCTTCATATGTAAAGTTTCCTTCAACTACCCCCACAACATCAAGAGGCACAATGGCATTAGGATCACCCACACACTTCCTCAACATAGACACATGA